>LZPO01027710.1:10106-42750 GCA_001675575.1 Neotoma lepida | reverse complement strand
GGTTCTAGGCCAGCAAAAGACCCTGTCTCAAAAACCAAGGTGGACAGTTGACACCTGGCTCATATACACATGCAGTGAACACATAGGTGCCTGCACATACGTGAACACGTGCATGCCCACAAACACAAGATGGTATGAACATTGTGCATGCCCACCTGCTTGGGGTCATGTTCCTTCCTATGATGGCCATGGGCTCTAACCATCTGGAATTGTGAGCCCCAAATGAAAAGCTTTCTTTTTTCATAAGTAGCCTCGGTCATGGTGTTTTATCACAGCCAAAGAAAAGTCAGCAAGACATACAGAATCTGAAAACTTTAATTTTTCTTGGTCCTGAAGATCAAACACAGAGTTGGCATGCATGCAGGCAAGGNCTCTACCCATGAGCTCTACCAAGTCCAAACATTTAAAGGCAAAGGCTGTCAGGGGTCCAGGAAGCCAATTGGCAGTGGGGAGAAGGAGGGCATTGCAGGTCATTCTCAGGCCCGAAGTCTAAAAGTCAATCTGAAGACACATAAATGTCTTCCAGAGAGATGCCCATCTCTACTCATGCCANTAACCCGCCAAAGAGAGGACAGCATTAGGAGTGGCTTTATTAGTTTATAAATAATAACAGGTAACACAATTTAGATGTAGGGTACATGGAATATAANATCCCTTTACNGAGCCACAAAAGACAGGATTTTAAATAAAACACTCTCAGAAACTCAGTGTGTATAATATTGCTACTGATGAGATCATGGCAGCTGCCAATGAGAAACAGCAATTGTGTGAAATGTGTGAGCTGTAGGCCAGCCACAGGCATGGCCATTTAGGTACTCTGAGTCTTCACTCANAGACGCCTCCTTGGTCTTCAATCTTACCTTGAGTTTTCTGACTCCATCTTTGCATATTTTGATGCAAAGTCCTATCAGTGAGCACTGCTGGCTACTTTTTTAAAAAAGGAAATAGTTAAGTCATCTGGTTCCACTTTCCACTCGNAGCTAGTCCAGACAGCACTGGTTGCTTTGTGCAGAGCTTTTGGCCAGTAGCCACCTGCCCCTGGAGCACGGTATTTCAACTGGGATATGTTAGTCCAGCATTGTCCCTGTGAAGAGCAGCCTTTGGCCCTTGTAGGTATTTCCTATTGCTGTTNACAGAAATAGCAACTATATGGACACACAGTCCATTATAGCTTTGAAATCTCTTTATGGTTTTTAGCTGTTTCATAATAAACATTTGACATACATAGGACTGTAGAAATTAGAGTCTTTAAAATAAAATTTAAGCTGAGCATGTTGGCTCATGCCTGGATCGCAGCTTTGGGAGACAGAGGCAGGACATTAGGAGTTCAAGGCCAGCATCAATTATAGAGTGAATTTGGCACCAGCCTGGGCTGCAGGAGATCCTNTCTTTAAAAATGCAAAAGAGGGAGACCAAGGAGAGCTCAGTAGGTAAAGCAAATGCTGCACAAGTATGAGAGCTGGGATTTAGGTCCTTAGTACACACATAATTGGCAGACCAGCGTGTCAGCACAGAAGGAAATGGGGACCCCAGAACAGGCCTGCTAGCTGAGCTCGCCAAAGTGGTGTGTTTTAGACCAAGCGAGAGACCCTGCTTCAGTCTATAAGGTGGAGAGCAATTGAGAAAGCCTTGTTAAACTCTGCCCCCCATGCACACATGTGCTGTGGCCACACAGGAGAAACCATGTATGTACACATGCACACACATCACACAGAATTACACTAAAATAACCCAAAAAGTAAAATAAAAATTGATCCTTTTGTTGTGAAGTATAATACACACACACACACACACACACAATAAGGTGTACAACACACACAACAAAAGGCATAGCATACATACACAATAAGATGCATAGTACACATAATAAGGTACTTAGTTTGGGTTTTTATTTCTGTGAAAGGACACCATGACCACAGCAACTCTTATAAGGAAAAACAATTAATTGGGAGTGACTTGCTTACAGTTTCAGAGGTTAGTCCATTATCATCGCTACGGGGAGCATGGCGGCATGCCGCGGTGCTAGAGTTGAGAGTGCTACATCTTGCAGGTAACAGGAAGTCAACTGACTGTCACACTGAGGGAAGCTTGAGCAAAGAGACCTCAAAGCCTGCCCCCACAGTGATGCACTTCCTCCAATAAGGCCACACCTCCTAATAGCGCCACTCCCTTTGGGGGCCANTTTCTTTCAAACCACCACATTCCACTCCCTGGCCCCCAAAGGCTTATAGCTATATCATAATGCAAAAAAATGCATTCAGTCCAACTTCATAAGTTCCCATAGTCTATAACAGTCTCAAACTTGTTTCAAAGTCCAAAATCTCTTCTGAGAATCATGGCAATCTCTTAACTGTAACCCCCTGTAAAAATCAAAATCAAAAAGCAGATCACATACTTCCAATATATAATGGCACAGAATATACATTATCATTCNAAAATGCAGGGAAAGGAAGCATAATGAGAAAATGCTGGACCAAAGCAAGACAGAAAACCACCTAGGCAAACTCCAAACTCTGCAGCGCCATGTTTGATGTCAAACTCTCTTCAGATCTCCAACTCTGTTCAGATTTGTTGACTGCAACACACTTGTTGCTCTTGGGCTGGTTCCTCAGTAGGTATCCCATGACTCTGGCATCTCTAACATCTTGGGTTCTCCAAGGCAATCCAGGCTTCAACTTCACAGCTTCATGCAATGGCCTCCCTACTAGGCCTCCATTCAGGGACACCCCTGACACATGCCTGGACTCAGCAGCTTTATTCCATAACCCCTTTCTTCTATCCTCAACTCTAAAGCCAGAACCACATGGATGAAGCTGCCGAGTTCTGCTGCTTGCTGGGGCTGGAACATGGTCCCTGCATTCAATTGAAACTTGTCCTTGTAGACTAGGATGGCCTCAAACTCAGAGATCTGCCAGCCTCTGCCTTCCCAGTGCTGGGATTAGAGGCATGCACCACCACACTTGGCTCTAAACTTTTCTTTAATCCTTTTCACAAGTCAGTTAGCTGGGTGGGATCTTGCCCTGAGGTCACCACTCCTTTTGTTCTATTTCTTAATCTGTTTATCTCCTTGAAGAGAGGATTTATTCCACTTTCTGGTGCTCTTTTTCTCCTCAAATACTTTTCCTTGCTCAGCTTGCTCCTTTCATTATATATCTTCATTAGAGTTACCACCAACACCCACATGACAGAGTCTATACTATTTTTTTGAGATTTCTTCTGCTAAGAGAATTAATCCAAAACTCTTCACTTTAGCCTCAGGCAGACTCTTTGGACAAGGACAAAAGGCAGCCATGCCCTTCACCAAAATATCACAAGAATGATTTCCAGGCAATTACTAAAATTCTTCTCCTCTGAAACCTCTTGATCCAACCCTAGACAGTTCATCAAATCACACTCAGCACCACTGTCTTCCATGCTCCTACTAGTATGGCCCATTAAGCAGCACTTAAAATGTTCAACTGTTTTCCCAGCCCAAAGTATCAAAGTCCATATTACTCCAAACAATATCATGATCAGGCCTATTACAACAATACCCCAGTCCCTGGTACCAACTTCTTAGTTTGGGTTTTTATTGCTGTGAAGAGACACCATGACCATGGCAACTCTTATTAGGTAAAACAATTAATTGGGGTGACTTGCTTACAGTTTCAGAGACTTAGTCCCATATCATCATGGCAGGGAGCATGACAATGTACAGGCAGACGTGGTGCTGGAGCTGAGAGTCCTACATCTTCACTCAGAGGCAACAGGAAGTCAACCGACTGTCACACTGAGGAAAACTTGAACAAAAGAGACCTNAACATCCACTTCCACAGTGACATACTTCCTCAAACAATGCCACTCCTCCTAATAGTGCCACTTCCTTTGTGGGCCATTTTCTTTCAAACTACTACAGGTACATAACACACAGGCAATAAGGTACACAACACCCACACAATGAGTTACATAACACACAGGGAATAAGGTACACCACATACATACAATGAGGTTCACAACACACATACAACTCAAAGGTTTAAGTGTGTANCCACATCCAGTTGAGGACCAATGCCATACCATAAGCACTCCTGGTGCCCTTTCCAGATCTCCGCAGCCTCTGCTGCTCNTGTGACATGTGCAGCTTAACATGCATGGCTCTCACTTTCTTGCTTCTTTGTAGTCATGCTATGTGTTCCTGAATCATCAAGCCATGTAGTTTGGGTTGACTCCAGTGAATTTAAGACTCGCCCAAGAGTACTAATTTACTTGCACAGGTCTTCTTAAGACTAAGAGTGTTGGCTTTCCATTGGCTTCTCCATACCCCAACATCCCCATCTGGAATTAGGGGCTGAACCCAGGATCCCACACCAGGCAAGTGCTCCAATACCAAGATACAGCTCAAGCTGTTTTGTGTCCATCTTTGTTTTCTCCATGTTGGAGGTGATGGCTAACTTTCATGACCAATTTTACTGGATTTGAAATAACAAAATATAATCCAGACAGGATTACATGAGTAGTGGAGAACTGCCTTGAATGTGGGTGGGCTTGGGTCTTAGACTGAATGAAAAGGAGAGAGGGAGAGGGAGAGAGACAGCAGGGGAGAAAGAGAGGGAGAAAGAGAGAGAAAGCCATCTGTGGCGGTTTGAAAGAAAATGGCCCCCAAAGGGAGTGACACTATTAGGAGGTAAGGCTTCATTGGAGTAGGTGTGGCCTTGTTGGAGTGGGTGTGGCCTTGTTGCAGAAAGTGTGTCACTGTGGAGGTAGGCTTGAGATCTCAAATGGGATCTTGAGATCTCAAGCCACACCCAGTGTCTCAGTTCACTTCCTGCTGCCTGAGGATCAAAGATATAGAACTCTCAGCTCTTTCTCCAGCACCATGTCTGCCTGCATGCTACCATGTTTCCCACCATGATGATAATGGACTAAACCCCTGAAACTGTAAGCCACCTCAATTAAATATTTTTCTTTTATTAGAGTTACCATGGTGATGATGTCTCTTCACAGCAATAGAAACCCTAAGACACCATCTGAGCACTCGTATCCTGAGCTTCATGGTCCACTGAGATACGAGCAAGCAGCCCCTGTTGGCACGGACAGAAGCGGTCCCACCATGGTGGGCTGTACCCCTCAAATGGGAGTGGCAATAAGCCAGTCCTCCTTAACTTGTCTCTTGTTAGAGATTTTGTCACAGTGAAGGGAAAGAACTAATCCATAGGGGTCTGACCAGGACTAGGCAAGCACTGTCTTGTTGAAAGACATTCTCAGCCTCTGTGGCTGGCTTTTGATAATTATCAAGGCTGTTTCCATCTGAAATTAATTCCTTTTATCAATGTGGGTCAACGTCACTGAATGAATGNACCATAACTTTTTATCTGTTTACTGTTGGTTGAAGTTTGGATCTTGTCCTACTTTGGTTAATAGGAATAACACTTTTATGAACTTTATTGTACACATGGATGCAAGTAAGGGTTTACATGTCTATGAATGAAATCACTTATTAGNGACTATTACATAGCTTTAATTTGTTCATACCTATACACATCACATCTGTGGCGTGAGTGAGATCGTACTCTGTCTCTTACCGACACAATGCTGTTTTGTTTTTTAACTCCTTCCTCGTAAACTCTGTGTGTGTGTGTGTGTGTGTGTGTGTGTGTGTGTGTGTGTGTGTCTGCATGCACACTTGTGTGCATACCCTAGGGAGGCCAGAAGCAAAAGTCCCTGGGGCTAGGATTACCGGCAATTGTAAGCTGCCCAGTGTGGGTATTAAAAATTGGTCCCAGGTCCCCTGGAAGAGCAATAAGTGCTCTTACCCACTGGACCATCTCTCCAGTCCTGGACCTTGTCATCTTCTTCCTACTGGGTTAGGGTTCTACCTCTGTTGAACTTAGAATGAATTCAGTTGTTATCACTAGGCTCTTCCCCCTTTTCATGTATTCACTGGACACTTGGATTTGTGGAGTGTCCTATTGAAATACCCTGCTCAATTTCCCGAGTTGTCTTTTTCTTTATTAATTTATAAGACTTCTTAATACATAAAATTTAAAATTTTCTTATTTATTTATTGAGGGTAGGGGTAGAGACTCGCAGAAGTTTCCTAGTGAAACCTTACTCAGGATCCAAGAATCTGAGCTTGCTCTACTCATCGGGGCTGCATAAGGGGATGATTTGACTACAGGCATGGTTACCAGGTGTTTGGAAGGTGGCTGTGCACTGTGCTTTGATCTGGCAAGGGGGAGGTCTTTTGCCCTGCCCCTCAGCATGTTATAAAAAGTCCTTTTGAATAAANAGAAAGGGCCATTGGGTATTGACCCAGGTCCTCCCNAAGCTATCCTGTGTTTCTGTCTTTCTGCTCCTCACTATCGTTCTATCTAATATTTTCTTACCCCTCTCTCCTCCTCATAGAACCCTAGAAAAGGTGGGAGCTGGCCTCCCAGTGTGGCGCATGTGCATGAGGTCAGAGGACAACTTTCAGGAGCCATTTCTCTCCTTCCACCACAGGGGCTCAGNGCATCAGACTCAGGTCATCAGCTTGGTAGCAGGGACCTTAACCCACTGAGCCATCTTGACAGCCCTTAATATATTTTTATATGAGGCATTTACTATTGATTTATGTGACTGTTATTTTTCGTAGCCTGTAACCCAGCTGCTGTTTTCTTCAGGATGTCTGGTTCACATAGTTCTTAATTTTAGTTTAGCCCAATTTTCTAGCCCTTCCCTTTATAACTGTTGTTTGTTGTACAAAAAAAACCCTTTTCCTTAAAAGACATGAAACTCTGTCCTCTCATGGTGAAGAAATGAAGACACAGAAAGAGGGAGTGGAGCTGCAGAAGTGGCCCTGTCAGTAAGATGCTTGTGGTGTAAGACCTGGGTCTTCCACTGTCACCCCCCACCCCACCTCACCCTCCCACCCCCCACCCCCGCCCAACTGCCCAGCTCTCTGCTGGATGCCTTCATGAACTATTATTATTCTAACGAATTATTCCAGTTGAGCAGCTTAGAGCCATCTGAGGGTAGGGTTTGGCTCTGGTCCCAGCCTGAGGTGACAGTCACAGCATCAGCCATGCCTGAGGTGGAACTGACTCTGGGGCTAACACTTATGATGTCATCCCTGGCTCCCTCCCCATCCTTCTCTACACAATCTTTAATAGAACTGGCAAGTTGGAACTGCCCACCAAGTGTTGCTGAGAGGCCAAGGAACACAGATAGGGTGAGAGAAGAGAATTGCATGTAGAACTAAGAAGCAGTTCAGGCACTGTGCTCTACTCTGAGGGACGGTTCTGCTAGCCACCTCCTTGCTCCCAGCTAACCCAGCTAGCAGGGCCAGCAGATCCCAAATTCCTCGTGGTCTTTCCAGAAAGGAGGCAGAGCTCTTTCCTCTCTCTGCAGTAACTTAGTTTGAGTTCCTATTGCTGTGAAGAGACATCATGCCCACAGCAACTCTTAAAAAGGAAACGTTTAATTGGGGCTGGCACAGTTCAGAAGTTTGGTCCATTATTGTCATGGAGGGAAACATGGTGGCCTGCAGGCAGACATGGTACTAGAGAGTTAGCTAGAGTTCTACATCTTGATCCACAGGCAGCAAGTAGGAAACTGTGTGCCACACTGGGCATGGCTTGAGCATAGGAGACCTCAAAGCTTACCCCCACAGTGACACACTTCCTCCAACAAGGCCACTTCTAATAATGCCACTCCCTATGGGCATTGAAACACATGAGTCTATGGGGGTCATTCCTATTCAAGCCACCCCAGTAACCTTTGTGGCTTTTCCTCCTCAAGGATAAAAGATGGCTGCTGTTTATGAATAAACCAGGGAAGAGACAGACTGTGTGGTGATATATTGTGGACCCTAATAAACTTGTCTGAGGATCAGAGGACATAGGGGTCAGACAGTGGTGGCACACACCCTTAATCCTATCACTCGGAAGGCAGAGATCCCTCTGGATCTCTGTGAGTTCAAGGCCACACTGGAAACAGAGCCAGGCAGTAGTGGCACACACCTTTAATCCCTGTACTGGGAAGCACCCATGCCTTTAATCCCAGGAAGTGATGTCTGGGCAGAGAAAGGTATATAAGGCGTGAGGAAACAGGAACTCACTCTCTTTAGCCTGAGGATTTCGTAGAGGTAAGAACTAGTGGCTGCTGCTCTGCTTCTCTGATCTTTCAGCTTTCACCCCAATATCTGATTCCAGGTATTTTATTATAAGACCATTAGAAATTCGAACAAGAGGCCTGCCCATGGCTCTGACAGAAAATGGATAGCCATTTCATAATTTTAATAGTTTGTTTTATTAGTACTGTGTGTATGATGTATGGGCACACNTGTGGAGGTCAGAAGACAACTTTGTGGAACTGGTTCTCTCCTTCTACCTTCACATGGGTTCTGGGCATCAAACTCAGGTCACCAGGCTTGCACAGCTTTTACTTCTGAACCATCTCGCTGGCCCTGATAACTATTTCTTAACAAGCACTATTGCCCAAGAGGCATGTAAGTGATGCAGAAACTGGAACTACTATGTTCAATTTAAATTTTTTTTTACATGATTTCAGGTCAATCCACTGCATTGTGAGGGTCTAGACAGAGCTAAGAGAAAAAAAGCAAAAACAAAACAGAATGTAGCTTGTAGGCAGAAGTTTATGTCCCACCAGCAACTTCCAAATACTCAGCAGCCACTTCTCAAATAATTGACTCAGAGGCTTAATATTACTTTAAAATGCTCAGCTGGTTGTTCAGGCTTATTACTAACTAGCTCTTACACTTTAACCCATAATTCTTATCTATGTTTAGCCATGTGGCTTGGTACCTTTTCTTAGTATGACACTCTCATCTTGTTTCCTCTGCATCTGCCTGGCAACTCCTGACTCCGCCCTTCCTCTTCCCAGAATTCTCCTCGTCTGGCTCTTACTCTCAATCTCTTCCTGCCCTGCTATCAGCCAATCAGCTTCATTATTAACAATGAGCATAATCCACAATAGTAGCTAGATTACAACAACAACATAATGCCAGCAGGTTTATTTGATGTAGTGTCTCCTACAGGATCAGCATTAAGTTTAATCAAACGTCCTTTCAGAAGTCCACCTTCTGTCCCTTAGTTTACCTCTGACTTTCCCTCTGTGGCAAGAGCGGCTTCTAGGGTTTCAGCTGGGGTGAATGTTTGAGGGGGGCGGCCTCTAATCATGGGGATGCACCTGATGATTATGGAAAGAACCCCCCAGGAACCTATCTTTCATCTGACATTTAACTCTGTGGGCACCTACTTGAGCTGTATGAGCACTTTCTCTTCTTAGACAGGTGTCTTAGTTAGGGTTTCAGTTGCTGTGACGAAAGACCATGAACAAAAAAACAAGTTGGGGAGGAAAGGGTTTATTTGGCTTACACTTCAGCATTGCTGTTCATCACTGAAGGAAGTCAGGACAGGAACTTAAACAGGGCAGAAATCAGAAGCTGATGCAGAGGCCATGGAAGGGAGCTGCTTACTGGCTTCCTTCCCATGGCTTGCTCAACCTACTCTCTTATAGAACCCAGGACCACCAGCCCATGGATGGCACCACCCACAATGGGCTGGACCCTCCCCCATTGATCACTAATTAAGAAAATGCCTTACAGCTGGATCCTAGGAGGCATTTCCTCAATTGAGGTTCCCTCCTTTCAGAAGACTCTAGCTTAACATTTTCCCTTCCTAGATTTTTTTACNGTACATTTGCATTTTAAAAGGAAAATTCTTGAATCACATGACTAACCTGAACCTTACAAAGGACTTATGGACCCACACAAGCATCCAAAAGCAAACACTACTGAAGCACATTGAAAAGAGGACAGAGGGTGTAGGAGGTGGGCGAGGGCACAACCTCCTGACAGGACTTTAAAGAATACCGCACCAAGTATTTTAGGCATTCATGAGAACTAGTTCTGGAAGCTGATGGAAAGAAAAGAGATATTCTTTCTAGCACCCACATGGCTGAAGTCATCCTCCTAACAGTCCCCAGAGTTCACATAATTGGCCCTGAGATTTTCAACTGCTTCAGCTTGGTCACTGGAGTGAAAATCTCGCCATAACCATGTTCCTCACGTCCTTCAGTCTGGTCTGGTCTTAGCTTACAGGTTTTACTCATCTCTGAATTAGTCTTTCTGCCCTGTCTTTGGAGGCATAAATACCAAGTCGAGCATTCCTTAAAGCATGGAATTCTAAACAGTTCAGTCAACTGTTTTTGAAGCCCCTGTATATTTGCTAAATTTTTACCTCAGTGCCGTGCATGGTGCAGATGACAGAGTGAAATACAGTCTGCCCTGGAGAAGGTTTGTGTACAGCATCATTTCCTGTGCTTTTGTGAGAGCAGAGTGGTCATGTATCCTGACAAGTTCTCATGCTCCCACACCTATAGCAGCGTGGAGATGGGAAACCTTTTATGCGTGACAAGGAATTTTAGAAAACTACAGTAGAAATGAATCTATATTTGAGAATCCAACAATTATACTGCTATATACACAGTATTTCACAGTGCACAAAAATGTCTATTAAGAGACATTTTATAATCCTGCTTTCTTGTTGTGGGACATTTTGATTGCACTCTGATACTCCTGAGACTGTCAACAAAGTTTGCTTTGATTCAGAGGGCAGAGCTGGCTACTAGCTGACCAAATTTAGCCATAGAGGTTTTGGAGGACCAAGGATGTATAGAGAGACAGGGAAGTAGTAGGATGGAGCTTAGCAGNATTCTTGGCCCTTTTAGATCGAAGAAGGAAGAGAGAGAAGGTCACTGGTCACCTCGCTGCCACNTCTCTGACCATTCAGGTTCTTAGCCCAATATTTGACTCCTGACTTTTCATTGATAAAAAATAATTAGATAAACACTTCACTTTCCAGAATAAATCAATAGAATNTGAAGATACTTCTGTTATGGTTCAGCTACAAAGTAACCCCCAAAAGGTGCAGGTGCTGACCTCAGGGCCCAGACTGTGGCTCTTTGTGGGAGTGACTGGATCAGGAGGGCACTGCCCAGATCAATGGACTAATCTATTAATGGATTCCTAATTGAATGGATTATTGGGAGGCAGTGGATTCTGGGGAGGGTGGGACCTGACTGGAAGAAATGAATGGGTATCTTGACATCTCCTCTGCCTAGTTCTGTTTCTTGGCCACCAGGAGGTGAGCCCTTCTACTCCACCACACCTTCTTCCCATACTGTCCAATCGTGCCTCAGGCTGAGAGCTATGGGGGCAGCCTACCGTGGGCTCCAAGCCTCTGGATCCATGAAATAAAACAATCTTCCACTTTCCTCAGGTGTTTTCTGGAAGCCATGGAAACTCGTGAGTGTAGCTACATTCCTGTGAAACCTAATAGGAAGAATGAAAACTGTAATTGGAATTCAGTTGTTTGTGTTTCAAGTTCAGACAGGATGTATATCCAAGAAAATTATCAGTAAATCCATGTTGGCAGTTCTGATGCCCAGGAATGACCTACCAGACAGGAACAGACAAGTTAATAACTCTATTTCCTAAAATTTCAAATATATTTTCTTGAATAAAAAAGAACTTTTACAAAGTAATTATGCGGAGTAGCCCAGCTGTTCAAAAGCTCCATCAAAGAGCGGGAAAGAAGGAAAGAAATGTCAGGGCTTCCTAGATGGCTCAGTAGGTAAAGACACCTGCCACCAAGCTTTATGACCTGAATTCAGTCCCAGGGACCCATGCAGTAGACAGAGAGAAGAGATTCCATCAAGTTACTCTCTGACCGCTACATGTGTGCGATGTCATGCACACATCCACATTCACAGACACGTACACTAAACAAGCAAACAAGTCAATAAGGGGGAGGAGGAAGGGAGGGAGGAACGTTTGGGTGAGATTATTCTGACAGCTGCCCGGAGCTATTAAACACAGCCAGCCCTAGATTACTGGAGGAACTTGTGCATTCTCTAACTATCAAAAACCAACGCCTCTCTTGAGGGACTCTGTAAACACAGTTCTGACTGGAGTTCAGAGAGTAAGTCTAGAAATTTCAAAATTCCTGTAATTCTATGATTCAGGAGGAACTGTGATACAAACCTCACTTTTTTTGTTTTGTGAACTTTCTCTGTAGCCCAGGCTGGACTAAACTCTACAGCAATCTTTCTGCTTCAGCTCCCCAACTGCTGAGACCGCAGGTGTGACCCCTGTACCCCACTTCACATTTTCTTTGTAAGGTAAAAGCATGTGACAAATAACCAGATTCTCCCTAGTTTTAACAGCTACAATTCCCCCAAAGGAAAACCGCTTTGACTGTCAAGTGACAAGAAAAAGTGCTCAGACAGGAATTTTCAGTAGAACGTGGATTACTGCATGCACCCACCTAGCCCGGACAGCGAGCTTACTGTAGTCCGATGTCGCATGAGACACCAGTGGGAGTAGAGACACGGGTAAGATACCCCTTACAATTGAGTCAAGCATGACAGTTTCTTTGGCATAAGTGTTGATTTGCCACTTGGCAAGGCGATCTGTAGTTCTAATTAAAACCCCCAAGAGTCAGTTCTTTGAAGTCTTAACCCTAATTCATTCCCAGGCAGCTCTAAGACTGAAGACAACTTGCTCAACTTCCGCAAAGGCTCTGGAGAGCACTCCTGGCAACCAGACATCTGGTGCGAATACAATATTAAGAGCAAGTCAGATAAAAGAGCTCGGAGTGACTCTGCCATGAGCCCTGTTCTGTTGAGCACTCACAGGGACCTGATAGCCAAGTCTGGCCAGCATGGTGTGCGCACCTGTAGTCTTACTATGCAGGGGGCAGAGGCAGGAGCCTAAAGTCAGCCTGGTCTACATAGCCAGTTCCAGGCCAGCCAAGGCTACACAGTGAGTGAGACTTTGTTTCAAAACAAACAACTGAACAAAAAATAATAACATAAAATTAATAACAAAAATCAAAGGGTTTGAGATGCTTGCTGGGTAGTGGGGATATAAAGGTGCTTGCTGCCAAGCTGGACAACCTGAGTTAATCTCCAGAGCCCACGTAGTTGAAGGAAGAACTGACTCTCACAAGTTGTCATTAATCTCCACGTGAAAACTGTGGCACGAGCACGCTCACACAACCAATTAATAAATCAATTAATCAATCAACAAATGCAATTTTAAAAACCAAACCAAGGCAACAATAATGACAGCAAAAACCAACAAATGAAAGAAGCCAGACTAGCCAATGCATGGGACTCAAAAGGGCTTTGTGTTTAGTTTTTGGGTTTTGTTTTGTTTTGTTTTTGGAGACATGATTTCACTTTGTAGCCCAGTATGACATCAAACTTACNGCAATTCTCCTGCTTCAGCCTCCCAAGTGCTATGATTACAGGAATGTGCCAACACACTAGATTGTACTAGAGATATTTAGGTTGCAAAGGGTCAGGAACTAAGGGAACCTGAGGGCCTGCAATGAGCTTATTGCTTACGCTGTGTGCCACATGGTGGTAGTGCACAAGGCAGAATTGTAGCAGTGAGGTCAGGAGGCCAGGATATGGTATGAACNAGACGGGACTTCTAGAAAAGTTATAGTCACCTAGGCAAGCCGCAAGAAGACATGAAACCAATCTGGCAAAAAATGTTACTAAACAGACAGAAGATGCTAAGACAAGTCTAGTGGGAGCAATGGCTAACAGGGGCAAAGAAGCATTGCACATCAGTGACATGCCAGACACAGGGACAGGCCTTTGTCAACATATTCTCCTTTACCTGGCATGACCACAAGGCTAGCCAATGAGCTACTTTCTCCACTGTTGTCATCAAACACCTGGAAGTGGCTCACGGTTGNAGGGGATACAGTCCATCGTGGTGGAAGTCCCAGGGGTGGTAGCAGGTGTGTGAGGCTCCTTGCTCACATCTCAGCAGATTAGGAAGCTAATGGGGGGGGGGTTCCTTTTTTATTCTGTCTGGGACCCTAGCCTGTAAGATGGTGTCCTCCACACTCAGGGCATCCCTTCCCCATCAGCTGACCCTCTCTAGAAATGCCTTCATGAACACACCCCTAGGTGTGCCCCTCTAATACTTAGGCATTTCTTAATCCAGTTTGGCAGTGGATTTAGTCATCACTGTTGAGTGTGTAGCCTGAGGGCACGACTCTAGAATATGCACAATAGGCATCAATCCCCAGTCAGTCTGGTTTCAAAGTCTGGGCTTTCTTCACTGATTAAATATCTGTGGAGAGAAGAAGGTCAGAGCTCCNAGCGCCCGGTTGCTGGGACGTTTCCTGCAGGCTGGAAGCCCACCAGTGTAGGGGACAAAGTTCCAGGATGGAAAGCTTCATTTCACTTTGTGCTTTAACATTTCAAGTTGCTTTTAGAACGCGGAGCCTGGATATATAATTCCAGAAAATTAACAAAATGAAATAAATAAGTTCTTCAAAAGAGAGCTGAGATAAAAAGATGGCAGAGAAAGATCTGCAGCCTTGGCATGGCGTCCGTGACTGTAGCCTCAGCACTCCTGAGGTGAAGGTGGGACAAAGTAGCAAGTTTTGGCAAACTAGCAAGTTCAAGTCTAGCCTTGGCTACATAATGAGGCCTGATCTCCCTCAAAAGATCAAAAGAAAACACCAAAGTGAAGGTTTGGTAGCTGTCTTAGTCACCTCCTCCCTGCTGCAACAAAATGCCCTCATAAATGGAACTTAAAGGACAAAGGGTTTGTTTTGGTTCACAGTTCCAGAGGGACAGAGTCCCTGTGGGGAGGTGGAGGAGGAGGCAGGGANGAAGCTAGCCACATCACTTCTACAATAAAGAAACAGGGGGAGAGAATACAGAGTAGTGCTTAGCCTTCTTTCTCCATTTATGTAGCCCAGGGATACCCTGCCCAGGGAAAGGTCCTGCCCACAACTAAGATGGGTCTTGGCACATCAATTAATGTAATTAAGATGCCCCCATGGGCATGTTCAGAGGTTCATCTCAGCCGGTGACTCTAGAATCTATCAAGCTGGCATCCAACCCTCCATCACGGAGTAGGACGTTAAAATGGGGCTAGGGAAGATAGGACATGCAGAGTCAAGGAAGAGTGGTCCAGTTGGGAGGGTGACAGGATGACAGACTGACAGACGAAGGCCACAGAAGAGTCTGGAGAGGATGAAATCAGGGCTAAGGGAAGAATTACGCCTAGAGANGAAGTAAGCCCTAAGCCTCATGCAGGTCCAGGGAAATCGGCAGTCGTTGTACGGGACACCTACATTGCCTGATGGCTGTTCCCTTCACAGAGCAGAAGCAACGTGTGGGGGACTCATGTGGGGCATCTCNGAGGCAGGAAGAGAATGTCTTCAGTGCAAGCCTCTGCCTGATTCTGCACCAGGCTGATGAGTGACCCACCAGGCAAGCTCCCCGTCAGCTCCTGTGAGATACACAACACCTCCAGATCCTCTCTCCTGTTGTGGGATGTCTTTCTGTACACTGTGAATATGGGTTACTCCCATTGGCTAATAAATAAAGCTGCATTGGCCTATGACAGGGCAGGATGGAGCCAGGCAGGAAAATCCAAGAGAGATAGTGAAAGGAGAAAGGAGAGTGGGGAGAGATGCCAACCTGCTGTCCAAGGAGCAACATGTAACGGGACGCAGGTAAAGCCACGGAACACAGGGTGATACATAGATTAGTAGTTATGGGTTGAGTTAAGTTATAAGAGCTAGCTAGCAAAAAGCCTGAGCCATAGGCCATGCAGTTTGTAAATAATATAAGTCTCCGTGTGTTTACTTGGGACCAAGCAGCTGTAGGACTTGGGTGGGAGAGATTCATCCCAGCGGAATAGGACTAGAGAAACACAGTACCTCAGAGTCGGTGGGACAGGAGAAACTTCCAGCTACACTCTCCTCTGTGTTTTAAAACAAACAAATAAACAAACAAACAAAATGTATTTAGCACTTCATGGAGAACTGGAAAGCCTAGCAGAAAGAAGATTCAATAATACTGAAAAAAATGAAACATTATCTGTTCTATTTTTGGTAAAGTCCTAAAAATTACNGTTAAACCACTTAATTAAGATTTATCTTGGATGCCAATTATGTTTCCTAAGCACCTTTGAGCAATATTTCTACCACTTCATTTGCCATGCTTCAATTCACGAAGAACTTCTGTTAGCAGTAAGGTCGCTGTTGCTGACAGCTGTAACATAAGCACACCTGGATCCCTCAAAGTGCCCTCAGGGACTGGACTTTAGAGAGAAGACACTTTAATTTACGTAGCCCACAGAGTTCCAGCCGCCCCCTGCTAAGTGAGTTTTCTAGAATCCGACAAGTGTGAGAGGTGGAGAAGGATCAGTAGTACATCCACGCGATGCTCCGGGTCTGCTCTTGCCATCCCCTGGCACATGGAGGGGAGCGGGGTGCAGCGGGGCTTTTGCTCTGGGAAGCTCAGAGACAGCAGGAGAGGGGGATGGGCAGTGAAGGCTTCCTGTGTGGGTTCTGTTGTGTCTCAAAGAGCTGATGAGAACAGCACTTTACAATTCTTTCATCTCAGGAGTGCAGACATTTTTAACCTACTGATAATTCCACTGCGCAGACAGGCACAAGATTACAGAATCAACAGGAGTGGACCTCTCGGTCACTCTGACTCAGTGTGCATAGCAAGAGAGTGGCTTTCATTGCTGACATCACCTCTTGCAAATTTTGTCTCCCAACCAAGAGGCCCCTGTTTAGTAGGCAATTCTATTTTACACGTACACTACCTTGTTGGATATTAACGAGCNGGAAAGGTAGTTTGTATTGCCTCTGTTTTNGAAACCAGCCCCACCAGAAAACAGAAACAAGGTTATACCACACATTAATCTTAATAGAGTTGCTTTATAAACTAGGATTTTTAACATCAAGCAAAAATAACCTTTAAGAATGGTATTTAATTCCATCTAGGAGATTTTAAAATTAGTTCATGAATTATTATTGCATGTGTGTTACATTGTGTGGGCAGAGTGTGGAAGTCAGAGGACACCTGTGGGAGTCGGTTCTCTGCTTCCACCTTTGTGTGGATTCCAGGGATTGAACTCAGGTCACCAGGCTTGCCTGGCATCTCACCAGCCTCACTAGGCCATTTCCCCGGGAAGAAGCTTGGAATTAACATACCTTGTGAGGATGAATTAAGATAATTCATTGTGTCCTTCCATATAGGTGATTAAAAACATCAAGATTATATACAATAATACTCATGATTAAGATGAGTCATATAATAGAAAGAAAATAACCTTAGGGAAAGATATGAGGAAAAATAAATCTCCTGGACTAGCAAGATGACTGCACAGGTAAAGACACCTGCTGCCAAGCCTGAGGACTTGAGTTCAATCCCTGGGACCCACATGGTGGAAGGAGAGAACTAACTCCTGAAAGTTGTCCCNTGATCTCCATGTGTGCACCATGGCACATACACACACATACACACAACTATAAATATATAAACATTATAGTATAATGAATATTGGTAAATTATAAATCTATAAAAATAAATGTAATTTTTAAAAATTAAAAAAAATCTCCCTCTAAGTGCACAAACATGAAAACAAAATGCTTAGAATACTTATGATGCTTTCTTAGACAAATTATGCATATTTCTCTCATATGTGGAATCTAGATTTGTGCACGTGTGTGTGCATGTGCATGTGTACATGTGCATGTGTACATCATGAAAATAGAAAGGGGATTGTGAGACAGGAGGAGATCTTGAGTGGAAAACAACAGAGGTAAATGCAATACATGTGACATGAAAGCAAAAAAGGTGGTGTCTTAGGGTTTCTATTGCTGTGAAGAGACANCATGACCATGTCAACTCTTGTAAAGTAAAACATTTAATTGCGGTAGCTCACATTTTCAGAGGTTTAGCCCGTTATCATTATGGTGGGACATGGCAGCATGCTGGCAGACATGGTGCTGAAGCTNAGAGTCCTGCATCTTGATTGGCAGGCAACAGGAAGTGAACTGGTACACTGGGTGTAGTTTGAGCATAGGCAACCTCAAAGCCCACCCCCACGGTGACACACTTCCTCCAACAAGGCCACACCCCCTAATAGTGCCACTCCCTTTGGGGGCCATTTTCTTCTAAACCACCACAGGGACTATTGGGGAGAGAGGGACCAGTGACATCATGGCACAGGGGGGTGGGGGAGGGGCAGGTAAGAACAGAGCACAATAACAGGATTGTGTGAAATGCCATAGTGAGACCTTTCTGCTTTGTGTGGTAACTTGACACACTAATAAAAGTGTTTTTTTAAAGGCAATGGTTTCTCAAGGTTTAACTTTTATGGATTTAAAAAAAATAGCCTTTAGAAGCTTAAGTCAAATCTGATAGCAAAGGCCTATAAGTACTTGGGAGACTAAGGAAGGCGATTCCTGAGTTCAAAGTCTGTCTAGCTANGTAGCAAAACCTGTCTCAAAACAAAAAACAAGGAGAGAGAGAACAGCTAAACTGATCATTAAATTATTATTATTATTGACAAACATACAAGGCTAAACATGATTTAGACCTACCTGAACTAGGAGCCCTAAGTACATTTCTTCCTGCAAATATCTAACTGAAAATATATTTTCTACTTTGCACAAAAGAGTGATGTTATTAAGCAGGCAGTTGACAAGGCACATCTCTGACAACATAACCACCAGGGCNGAGGCAGGAGGCTGCTGGGAGGCNCACCCTCGCCTTCCCTCAGAGCCCTGTAGTGAGGACAGAGAATCAGTGACACTGAGTTTTCTGGGAAGCTCTTGTGACTCGATTTCAATNTTGGTTTGAAACTGTGTCTTTTTTATTTCAGCTTCTAAGTTCTTTTCATTATACCAATGCTTTTTGAAAAGTGAGTAAGCAGAAAGAGGGACTCAGAAAATCCTTGATGCTGACAGCCTGAGTTTGAACCCTCGATTCTACAGTAGAAGGGAAGGGGGAACAGACTCCCAAGATTGTTCTCTGACCTCCATGAATGCCCTCCTCCCCCCTACGCTGAATAAACAACAAACACAAATATTAGACAAGGAAACAATCCTAAATAGTGTGGCTTGCCTTTGACAATAAAATCAAGGAAAACTTAGAGCTAAATTAAGTCAATGCGAACACCTCTGTGCATTAATTTGATGGCTGATGCTGTTTTACTGAAACTGAGTTATCTATGTTCAGTTAAAAGGAAGGAATGTGTTTGCTCTTCCTGTCTACTGGATCCTTCCACTGCCTCTGTGTGTCCTTCCTTCGCTTTTTGCCTCAGTTTCTCTGGTGCTGGGATTATGGGTCCAAGCCACCACACCTGGCTACAGGTTCTTCTTTTTGATATTTGACTATTGTTTATTATTTTGTTTGGCCAAAGTTTAATCATGTTGAGCAAAAAGTTATTAGGAGAATAACTTCTTAAAATTTTCAAAACTGTAGTCTGCTGATGTTAAGGACTGTCAGATAGGCAAACAGACTCCCACAGTACCAGCTTCTGCTCCGGGAAGGCGAGCTGTCTGTCACCCAAGCTGTTTCCTCCTGAACCCTGCAAGTCCATTCACGGAGCTGAAGGCCGTGATTTAATGTCCCCACCACTTTCCTCTATTCCGATCGCTGGGAAATGCCGCTTGTGTAACCGAGTNTGGTGTCGTAAGCAGAAATGCAAACAGGGACAGTGAAACCGCACGACGCTGCTCAGCTGTCAGCTGCTGATCCTGGAGTTTATAACATGCCTATTTTTATCATCGGATGTGAAGAAATGGTGAAAAATTGTTCTTTGTTTTCTTAGGGAGTGTGTGCAGGTGTGTGTTCCTGCATGTATGTGGAGGCCAGAGGTCACCTCAGGTGTGTCTGTCCTCACTGTACTGGAGCTTACTAGATTATGCTAGGCTGCCTGGACAGTGAGCTCGAAGGATCTTTGCACACCACTGTGGTCACACCAGCTTTTCTATGAGGGTCCTCACCCTTGTCACATTTACCAGCTGAGCCTCCCCCAGTCCCTGGTTTGCTNTGTGACAGTCACTCTGGGTGGCAACAAATGCTGACAAGGATGTAGGGAAAGAGGAANCCATATTCACTGCTGGTGGGAGTAGAAACTGGTGCAACCACTCTGGGATCCAGTATGGAGGTTCCTCACAAAGCTGAAAATAGAACTGTCACAGACCCAGCTACACCACTCTTCAGTATGTGCCAAAACAGAACTGGCACANGACCCAGCTATACCACTCTTCAGTACGCACCAAAAGGTCCCTTTGCGAACACACCACAGAAGCACACGCCCATCCATGGTTATTGCTGCAGCAGTTACAAAAGTCACAGAAAGGAACCAGCCTAGATGTCCATCAACTGGAGTGGGTAAGGAAGATATGACCCACACANTGCAATTACAGAACCCCTCAACAATGAAATGATACCATTTGCTGAAACAAACGGATACAGTCAGAGACTGTGATAAGTGAAATAAGCCAGACTTAGAGAGACAAATACTGAGTGCTTTCTCTCTTTTGTAGATTGTAGTCAGACTTTGCTTTGGGTCACCAATTCATAAAAAATGACACAGAGACTGACATTAATTATGAAAGCTCAGCCTTAGCTTAGGCTTATTTCTAACTAGCTCTTAACTTACACTAACCATTTCTATTCATCTACGTGTTGCCACATGACTCATGTTTTTCACCTCTCCTCCTGCATGTTTGTTCCCTCTGTGTCTGGCTGGCAACCCTGCCTTTTTTCTTCCCAGAGTTCTCTGACCCCAGAAGTCCCACCTAACCTCTTCCTGCCNAGCTAATGGCCATTCAGCTCTTTATTAAACCAATCACAGTGACACATCTTCACACAGTGTAAAGGAATATTCCACAACAGTAGATACTAGATTTTACATGAATACAACAAATCATTTACTTGTATATAACCCGAGTGCAGGAACGTGAGTAGAGAAAGCAGAAACTTNAAGTGGGGACAATGGAGGGGATGGGGAGTCTGGAGGTAAATATCAGTATCATCAAAGTTCATGAAAAATTTTAAAGAAATCATCTTTATGAAAGCCAGCACTAGGCACAATTAATATACATTAATATATACCAATAAAAACTTTAAATTCTGTTTTAACATCTAGATTTGTGAGAAGACAGACATAGGGTCTCATACATATTAGCNGAAATGCTGGGGGGCGGGGAGTAAAACCCAACAAAAGCACTCCACAAAANCTTCTACACGGAACACATTTGGGGACTATNTTACCATATGTCTTAGTTAGGGTTTCTGTTACTGTGATGAAATACCATGACCAAAGCAACTTGAAGATGAAAGGATTTATTTGGCTTACACTTCCACATCATAGTTCATCATCAAAGGAAGTCAGGACAGGAACTCAAACAGGGCAGGAACCTGGAGGCAGGAGCTGATGCAGAAGCCATGGAGGAGTGCTGCTTACTGGCTTGCTTCCCCATTGTTATAGAATCCAGGACCATCAGCCCAGAGATGGCACCACCCACCATGGGCTGGGCCCTCCCCATCATTCACTAAGAAAGTGTCCTACAGGCTTGAGTACACCCTGGTCTTATGAGGCATTTTCTTAATTGAGATTCCTCCTCTCAGACGATAGCTTGTGCCAAGTTGACATAAAACTACCCATCACACCATATTAAAAGATTTGCGATCCTAATTAACTTCATTTTGCTCGTTTTAAAATGCATTTTAGTAAAAGCCAGTCTCAACAAAAGTACGAAAAGGGGCAGAATCAGTCAATATATGTAGTGGGAACCACATGGTCTCAAAGACAAATTCACCACAGATAAGTCACCTAAGAACTTGCTTTTGGGTTGGACATTACAGTACTCTTTTTGCCACACATGGAGGAATTGCGTATTTTGGTTCGAATGTGGCCACAGTGCCTAGTGTGTATACATTACAACACTCTCCAAGTGTCTGATGTCTGACTGGGGATGCAGTTGCAATTCACAGGCATGATTTTGTTGATAATCACCAAATCTATAGGGACTGAAGCTCATGATCCATTAGAAGCTTCCAGCAGTTGCCGCTGAATAAACATGAACACTTATAGCATTTGCATGAATAAAATATATGGTAGGGTATTTTTATCTATAAACACAATAAACAGGGGTGAATTGTGTAACANGGAATGTAATTCTGGTTCATATTTCCTCTTCCTCTGGGACTGGATGGTTTGATGCATGTTTTTAAAAGGTGTTTTCATGTCCTTTGAGATTTTGTGAGTATTTTCTGTTGGAGAAAGCCGCTGCCTCATAGAGCGCCTCCTCTGGGAGACCAGAGTGGAGCCTGGCTTTGGGGAGGTAAGCATTCATTGTGTATTTCTGTCATTTTTCAAGAATATGTAACTTGCCTATAAAAACATGTCTGTGGGATGAATCTTGGCACATGACATTTTAGTGAGAGAATATATTTAGTAATACATGAATGTTTAAAAGCGTAACGTGTAGAGAAGCTATTTTTAAAAACCTGGGTAACAAAAAACATTGGTTGTTATTGCCACCTTTTGAATGTGTTTGGCCATAACTAAACATCAACTTTAAAATTTATTTTGTCAGAAAACATTTGAGAAGCAAGGATTTAGGTTAGCCCCTTTGCTGACTCACCTCATTAGGAAAAGCAAATAACTCAGATCCTTCATTTGGAAACCTGGTGACAAGAAGTGAGGCTAGGATTTGAGGGATTTGAGGGTGTGGACTCTTTGGGTAAAGGTGTATCCATTTCCTCTGCTCTGTTGACTTGACTCAGTACTAGATTCTGATGGATAACAAGGATTTGTGATTTCTCATTTTAGTCTCTTTTTCTCCCATTCTGTTCATTTAATAGATGCACTGTCCTAGTCAGCTTCANCTTCTGTCTGCANACAACCTAGAGTCACCTGAGAAGGGAGACTCAGTTTAGGAACTGTCCATATCAGATTGGCTTGTGGGCATGTCTGTNGGGGACTGTCTTCACTGTTAANTGATGTAGGAGGGCCCAGCCCACTGTGGGACGCACCACTACCTGGGCAGGTGGTCATGGGCTGTACAAGAAAGTAAGCGTNTATCTGAGAACGAAGAAGCAAGGAACACACCTCTACGGTTTCTGCTTCAAGTTCCTGGCCCAGCTTCCCTTAACGATGCCCTGTAACCTGCAAGGACAAGCGAAACCAATCCATTCCTTCNATAAGTTGCTCTCAGTTATGGTGTTTGTTGCAGCAACAGAATGAAATGACAACGTATACACAGAGTGTTTAGCAATCTTAACTCTGTCTTGAAAAAAACAAAATCATGTACAGTTGGAAGTCACTGCATTGTGTCACAGGTGATTGTAACCTAGGCATGGACTGAACACAAGCAGATGGTGTTAAAATGTTGATCTTTTGTTCACATATATAGCTCAGGGATAAAAATTAACACACAAATTAAAAAAGCCAAAATGAAAAATGGAAATGTTTCAAGTACTCGGTGTAANNGAAACCTCACTCTGTGCGTCTGGAGTGCTTTGCTTTGATAACCTCATTTAGTCATTAGTGTTTTTATTTGCAAAATAGGGATAATTATAGCTCCTTGTAGGGCTGCCATGGGAATTAGATCGACCCAGAGTGCTCAAAACGGGGACTACAGAATGGATGCCATCTTCATGGCAAAGACTCTTTTGGAGTCTGAGGCCCTCANGTGCATTTAGCAACATCCAACAAGGGAGGGCAGTTTGTTGTGAGTTGTAAGAAAGGCGTCCTTGCGGAGGTGAAGCCTGNGTGGGCAGAGGTGTAGACAGTGGGTAAAAGGTAGGAAAGGGAAGAACAATTGTAGGAGACTTGAAAACTCCCCACATACTAAAGCCACATGCAAGGATTATAAATATAACTCCTACATAGTGTTTTAGTAAAAAGTTCAAGTAGGATATGGTAATTGTGAAGGCTGACCTCTAGTCAACTTTGAGATTTAGTACCACCAGGGGATTCTGGGTATATTTGTGAAGTGTTTCCAGAGAGGTCTAAGTGAGGAGAGAAGAATCACCCTGGTTGTGGNTGGTCCCACNCCACAGGCTGGGNTTCTGGGCTGNATAAAAAAACAGACANTGAGNGGAACACCAGAACTCATCTTCTTCTGCTTCCTGTCTTTGGATTCAATGTGACCAGCTGCCTCAATCTCCTGCCACAGAGCCGGCCCTGTCATGATGGACTCTCTTCTTAAACCATGAATGTAACTCGAATTTCTAAACGGTCTTATTAAATAAAAACACAGAGCCAGAGATAGGGGTGAAAATCTGACAGAGATCAGAGGACTTTGGAACAGCCACCAGCTAACCTCACCTCACCAATGCTGCTGCTTCCAAAGAGAGAGCGACTTCCTGTCCTACCCAGGTTTTTATATCTTTCTATTCTGCTAATTCATTTTCTCTCTCTACCAAGCTACATCACTACCTGTCTATCTGCACAGACCTCCAGAACTCTGTTTGGTGCTGGGATTAAAGGCGTGTGTCACCACGCTTGACTCTATTCCCTAGTGTGACCTTGAACTTGCAGATATCCAGATGGATTAAGGGCATGTGCTAACATTGCATGACTTTACTAAAGTGGCTGGCTATTTTTCCTCTGATCCTCAGATAAATTTTATTGGGGGGACACAGATAAAATATCACTACACATGAATCTCAACAGACCCTCCCTCCTTAAGCTGCTTGTTGGGTGAACAGTCAACCTACAGAGTGGGAGAGAAAAACCTTTGCCAATTATACTTCAGACAGGGCATTAATACAAGAATGTGGAAATGGATTGCAAAATTTAAATGCACACATAGATGAGAAAGAGAGAGAGAGAGAACAGTCCATAAATGAGCTACTGAAATAGTGAAATACATGAAAAAAAAAATGTATGGCCTGTATATGTCCACAAAAAACACTTAACATCCTTAGCCATAAGGCAAATGAAAATTAAAACTACTGTGAGATTCCATCTCACCTCAGACAGAACGGTTGCCATCAAGAAGACAGATAACAGATGCTGGTGAGGATGTGGGGGAGGGGAGCTCTAATCCCTACTGGTGTAAGTGTAACAGTGAAGCCATTCTGGAAATCCTGACAGAGTTTGCTTAAAAAAAAAATCAAACATAGAACTCCCCTACGGCCCAGCTATGTCTCTCACCTTGAAATAGACCCTAAGGACTCTCTATACTACAATGGAGACACCTGCACTTTCCTCTTTATGGTTGGTCTATTCACAATGGCCAAGACATGGAACCAGCCTGAATGTCCATCACCAGGTAATGAAAGTGTGGTGTATATACACAGTGGAATTTTATTTCACTGCAAGGAAAGACGAAACAATAGAACTTAAAGGAAACTGGATGGATCTGGAAAATGTCATTCTAAGCANGGTGACCCAGATTCAGGAAAAAAAAAATCACATTTCTCTCACATGTAGATCCAGCTCATAGTCTGTATTCGCCATTTATAATTTGGATGATCATACTTAACGAGTCAGTCTTCAACTAAAACACACAGTGATTAGTGGATCTAGAGTTCAAGCTGAAGTCTTACTGAATTGGCATGTATATTATAACAGATATTTCCAAGTTCACTGTACATGCAAATTTATTATGTTTATGATTTATTTAATACCAGGAAGCTTTGCTAGATCAACTATGGTATTGAAAAAGAGATCAATAATTTAAACCTGCAAATGGAATTTAATTTGGTCCAAGGAGTTCATTTATCTGTAAAGAGACCAAACACTGAGGCCTTAAGCAGGATTTTTATCACTTATTGAACTTTCAGTATTAGTTGAATTTAACACTTCATTAGAGAGCTACAGTTTAGAACTTAAATTACAATTAATTCAAATTGGAATGATCTACTTTTTGTTTGTTTGCTTGTTTGTGTCAGGGTCTTACTTTACAGTTACTGTACATCCCAGGCTGGTCATGAACTCCTGGCAATCTTCCTGCCTCAGTCTCCCAAGTGTTGGGCTTATAGGTGAGACCTACCATGTGTGGCNNAATATAATCTCTCAGACACATTATAATTCTCCTCNAAAGANCCCAGAACAATTTACTTTTAGCACGATTAAACCAAAATCACAATCCTAGGGTTTTACTAGCTGCTTTTGAATCTTGACTTATTTTTATTAATGATAAATGCATGTTTATGGTATATAGTGTGATGTTTCATTCCTTTGTATACTATGATATTTTAACACTTTCTGGGACAGATTCTCATGATGTAGTCCAGGTCGGGCCACAAACTCCTCAGGAGTATGAGCACCACCACACTTAGCTATTTACTTTTTGATAGNTATTGCATTACACTGCTTGAAGACTTCTGTTTGTTTGCTTGCTTGCTTGTTTTTCTAGACNAGGTTTCTCAGTGTAGCCTTGGCTGTCCTGGAACTCTGTAGACCAGGCTGACCTTGAACTCACAGAGATCCGCCTGCCTTTGCCTCCTGAGTGCTGAGATTAAAGTTGTGCACAATCTCTATCTAAGAGATTTCAAGTAACTAAGCAGAGTTATCCCTATATTTGAAATTCTCTCTCTTATTGAATTTTAAAATCTGGGCCTAAGGCAAAAACTGACAACACTTATGAGCCTATTGGCTTAATAAAGTTATAGGTGAAGAACTAGTCACTCGGGGGGGTAGTGGGGGAGAGAAGAAATTGTGAAGCTTTCAGACCCTCTTCAGTGCAGATACAAATGCGTGTTCATGGGAGGGGGCGCTTCATGGGTGGGGGTGCTCAGAGCCCCACCCCTAGCTCAGGAGGATATTGGTAGGATATTGACTGTCTGGGGGTAGAGGAGAATTTTCTTTGAGGTTGTGTTCCCTGGTAGGTTGACTGTGCTTCAGTGGATGACTCACACCCAAGAGTGTATGGGCGGCATAAATAGGTCTTAGTGGGTTAGTTGAAAAGCCAAAATCCAAACCAAAAAAGAAAAGAAAAGAAAAATGGATTTGGGAAGGCATCAGGGGTCGAGGTGGGTCTGGGAGGAGTTAGAGGAAGGAGAGGAAAGTGAACATGATCAAAGAACATTGTATGAAACTATCAAAGGTTAATAAAAATATTATATTGATATTGAAAAATAAATACATGCTTCAGATTCATGGGTATTCAAAAGAAATTTATTCATTGGGAATTTTCCTGTTTATAAGGAAAAAAAATTGAGCCAGAAGTGTAAACTTAACACTCAGGAGGTGGAGGCCGGAAGAGCAGGATCTCAGGATGATCCTAGGCAACAGGCTGAGCAAGCTATGGGGAGCAAGCCCATAAGCAGCATCCCTCCATGGCCTCTGCATCAACTCCTGCCTCCAAGTTCCTGCCCTGAGTTCTCTTAGTGAAGGACTAAGCTGTAAGATGAAATAACCCTTCTCTTCTCAAGTTGCTTTTGGTCATGGTGTTTATCCGGGCAACAAGAACACACCAGGACATTGTTAATAGAGACACCTATTGGATGGGGCATGACAGAGTAGGCACAGGTGGAAGAAAGCAGAGATCATGCAACCCTTAGTTCTGTTCTGGGTAAAATGCTAAAGGANTCATGGGTGTTAATCCTCCCCATTCTTCTTGTACCAGGTCCCGGGGGCTGTCTCCTGGGAGATTTCTCTCACAGCCTCCCTCCATCAGCCCAATCTCTCTGTCCCTTGGGGCAGTGTTCTTCATCAGATTAATAAACCCTGCTCATCAGACAAAGTACTTACTCGAGTACCTTGCCTGATGTTAACTTTGCCCAAATGTCACATGTGCTTTGCGGTTAGTTTTCTGAATATGTGTAGCCTGACTCAAAGAAATGCCTTTAGTACTACTCCACCAGAGAAGAGTTTCAGGTCAGGGTGGGAAGGAATTTTAAAGTGACCTAAATACGCCATGCATATTCATTGATTTGATGAATAATTATGAGGCACTTCATATATCCCAGACACTGCTGTAGGCTCCACTGTTCCTTTAGATGGAAGTGCATTCTAGNGGGTGGAGGAAGATTCACACATTTCATAGAACTCCTTGGGAAAAGTGACATTTGTGTACAGACCTGAGAGTGGTTGGAGAAGTCACATAACCAGGGAGAGCATCCCCAGGACAGAATTGCCAGTGCAAAGGTCCTGAGGCAGGAGACTGCTAGACACGCTTGACAACCAGCAAGGAAGCTGAGTGTGGAGGCCAATAGTAGTCCCAGTGCTTGGGAGGCTGAGGCAGGAGGATTGTCGTGAGTCTGATGCCAGAACAGCAAGGAAGGTCATAAGACTGCAGCTGAGCAGGCAAAGAGGGGAGCATTAGGACACAGGCCAGAAGGCTGCTGTAGTGGCAGGTCGTAAAGGACTCTCAGCTGACTTTCTAGGGACAGGAAGACATTTGGGGAAAAAATATCAAGAGACCAGTATGGGACATGTTTTGGAGCGAATGACAAGCCAGTTTATTTGAGCCTGAAACTCAAGAGGCTGCAGTTTGAAATGCCAAATGTGAGTTCCTGCAGGCAAAGTGCACATAAATTTTGAGACGTATGTAACGAGTTCTGCAGACCAAGCCCTGAGGGAAGTCCAGCCTTGCACTGTGACCCACACAGGCCAACCCCTGCCTTGAGGGTGACTTACTCTCTCTCCTCTGATAACTAGACCCTCAGGCGAAAATTCTCCTAGACTGGTGCCAGTAACTGAGAGGGCCTGGTAGGGAGCTTGTGCCACCACTGTGCGTCTGTCATAGCACTTGCTCTGACACATAGCAGTTCCTTGAGGACACTATTTTGCTCTATCATCTCTCTCCAGCGTCTTCCAGGACTGACCCATCTCTTCCCGGAGCACAGCTTTACTCTAGATGCCTTCCTGTCTGGATATTTCCTGGTCTCTGTGAGGCAGCAATAATGCCAGCAATTCCAGTACTCCTGAAGTGAGAGTTTAGCCTCACTTCTCAATATTACTGTGGCCATCAACTCAAGTAAAATAAAGTATTACGTACAGCCNNGACACTTGGTCTAAAACTCCGCAAACGTTCATTTCTTTTTTTCCAGATGAAGTTTTGAAGACTNGTTTTTTGAGAGAGTGTCTTGATATTGGTACAGGCTAGCTTCAAACTCATTAGGTAGCTCAGAATGGCCTTAAATTTGTGGCAATCTTCTTGCTTCAGTTTTATGTATGCTGGAACTATAGGTGTGAGCCATACTATCTGGTTTGNAGATATATTTTTCTTAGCTAGAGTTTCAGGAAGTCAGTTATAAAGAGATGTGCAGGGATATTTCTTGGTAGAACATGAAAAATTAAATGTAAAGTGTCTTCCTGGTACTGACACGTAAGGAGCTAGGGACATGTCACTGACACAGGGCTAAGTATAAGCCGAATTAGCTAGCGTTGCTGCAGCTGCTTATGCTCATATTGCAGAGTAGCAATGAAAGCCGAGGCTTTGGGGGTGGGACAGAAAGCATTTCTGGCTTCATCACACACATGGCGGTGGTGCTGTTCATCCTGTGGCCACCAGAGTCCAGATGAAAGGAGTCCACGTGTGTGTGCATACACATTCATATACATACTCACTGAAATAAATAAATAATGTTAAAAAAAAAACCCAAAACCTTTTAACATGGTGCTGGTGAGATGGCTTAGTTGGTCAAGTGCTTGTACAAGGCTGTGAACTTGATCCCCAGACCCCACATTTTAAAGGAGCAGGCTGTGGCAGCTCAGGTTTGTACACCCAGCACCGGGAGAGAAGATGGCCANATATCTGGGGCTCACTGGTCAGGATTTGGTGAGTTCCAGGCCAGTGAAAGAGACCCAGTCTCACCAAAACAAAACAAAACCAAAGTGAACGGTGTTAGAGCAATGACACCCAAGGTTGCCCTCTGGCATCCACACACATGCACAAAGTTACAGGCNCACACACTTGTGCCTTCATGTTCACCTGCACATGCACAAACACACATAAGAAATTGATCAGTGCATCATGAGACTGAAAAATAGAGTAAGGAATACATCGGAAGGAGTAAGTCCAGGGCATTATGAGAGAACAAGAACCGTTCTTTCCCCTAAGATTTACCATAACTTACCGGAGCTAGGAATGGTCCACGAGTGATCTTCATGCTGGCATTTCCAGTCCACATTATGAGCAGGTGGTTTCAGACACAGCTCTGAAATGGAATACGTCTTTGGCAACATGAAAGCCTTACTTCCCTTTTACAANGGATCCCATGGGTAAGAATGTGATCCTCANGCATGTGCTGCCGGTCACAGAGAATTCATGTTACAGCTCTGAAAGGCAGGCCAGAACCACAGTTTCCATGAATAAATTATCTCCCTGCCAATCTTTGTGGTAAGGTGCCGTTTATAAACGTCCTGTCTAAGGAAGGNCATCAAATCTCAAGAAACATTTTGATTGATTGATTGATTTTCTTGTCCAGAGCTTTCACATTCCGTGGCTCCTGGGAGCAAGTCCCCAGCTGGGCCTGGACATGAAGCTCAGCTACAGTGAGCCCCAGCAGCTACAGTGAGCCCCAGCAGCTACAGTGAGCCCCAGCAGCTACAGTGAGCCAGCTCAGCAATGCCCGAGAGAAAGGGAAACACCCAACCAGGTGCGGCTCAGATCACGTCATTTCACAGTGGGTCACCAGTGTCCCTCAACACTTGTGTGTGAGGGTTCCCAGGGGTGGGACACTTGACGACATTGATCTGCAGTCTCATCCCTTCCAGACATTGTAAATTTCCTTTGGTCTCTCTCAACCACAGATGTGTCTGTGATCTGTGCTCATGACTATTTAACAACAGGTACAAAAAATAAATTAAAAAACAATACTCTGGGCCAAGCCTCACTGCCTGTGTTCAATTCCTGGGACCCACATGACACAAGAGAGAATGCCTACACCCTTTGACACCCCATGACATAGCATGTGCATAAAGGTGGCATGTACATGCCCCATACAGGTGTACATATGCNAAACAACACAACATATATTTAATAAAAAGAATAAAAATCACCAGAATGAAGCTTAAAATGAATATGTAACTCTGGTCCTATATTTCTTTAAGATATCAACATGGCTAGGCAGGAGGCAGAGGCAGGAAGATCTCTGAAAATTTGAGTCCAGCCTGGTCTACAGAGTGAATTCCAGGACAGTCAGGGCTATAGAGAGAGATCTTGTCTCAAAAAAACAAAAAACAAAAACAAAAAACCACACACACACACACACACACACATACACACACATACACAAAACCCATAAATAAACAAACAGAAGAAAGGAAGAAATCAACATGACTTGNCCANTAGACTTAACAGCCCAGGCTCATCATCCAAGCTATTCACAGGAGGCTGAGGTGTGGGCAATTGGTGGGATATTAGTTTCAGATAAAATAAAAAAGAGCTAGGGTGTAGGTAGGTGCTGGAGTACGTGCTCAGTACATTACAAAGCCCAGGTTCAATACCTGGCACTACAAATAAGCAAAATGAAATATTAAAATAAATAGATATTGATAAGCCCTAGCATTTTACACATGGTCACTAAGCACCATGGGCAGAAGTTAGCCAGGCCCTAGGACCCAGCACATTGTATGAGCTAACTAACTATTCATAGGGTGAGAGTCAAGATGTCTACGGCTGTCTTTTTCTTGATGCTGTGTTTTCTAGTGTCTACAATTAAATAAGCCAATTTGTCGCATGTAACCATTTTCAGTGGGTATTGTCTATGTATAGCAAGATTCTCAGAACACTGGGTTCCTGCACTGGAATNATTTCTTTGTTCTTAACAACTGGGTGTGTTCTTTCTCACATCTTCACTTATCTGCTTGAAGAAGAAACTTTCTGAGGAAATAATCACAATGGGTCTGAGTTTAGCCTTCTCTTACAAAAAAAAAAAGAAAAAAGAAAAAAGAAAGAAANATACGGAAAAAAATCAACTAATTTTGGTCAAATATGTCTTACTTCATAATTTCCAAATACTAGGTCTGTGTGTAACCTAAAAAAACAAACAAACAAACAACAAAAAAAATACCTGTTACCTGAGCCAGGGAGATAGCTTCACAGGTAAGTAAAGGCACTTGCCACAAAGCCTAAATTCAATCCCTGGAACCCACATGGTGGATGGAGAGAACCAACTCCAGCAGTTGTCCCCTGACCCCTACATGAGCCTTGTGTCATTTGTGTGTGTGCACGAGCACACACATGTAATCTTTAAATTTAGCATGCAAGTGTGGAGTTTTTGAGAGGCCATTAGACTGGATTGGGGTCTTCATGAACTGGATCAGAGGCCTTAAAACCAGTCCCAAGGGTTGTAGCTCAGTTGGTAGTTCACTTGCCCAGCATGCACAGAGCCCTGGGTTCAATCCCCAGAACCACATAAACCAGCTGTTACAAGAGCCCACAGAGGTATACACATATATAAATTTATTAAGGGGTGCGATGGGGAAACAGACTCACTAATACAAAGCAAGTTAGGCATGCTGCTGATCCTCTGCTGATCCAGCTTCCATTCTCCTCAAGGCTGATGGGAACCAACTGCAAGCCACTTTCCAGTGCCTCCCAGGTCTCTTCACCCTAAGAGAGAGCACAGCCCCTTATCTCTCTCCTCTTAAGCAGTCACATATGCAGACAAGAAGCCATGCTCCAAGGCTTGTACCCTAAAGCTATTGGAAGAACGAATTCCCACAACAACCAGCTGNGCAGGTACACATCTCTAATCCCAGCACTCAAGGGGTAGAGGCAGGGGGATCTTGAGTTGGAGGTTACCTAGTTGTAGTGGGTATTCATTCCGCCTATGACCTTCGGGTACCAGCCTCTAGGGTGTGCTTAAGAACTGAGAAGAACATTCGCGGCCCTTCCTTCCT
>LZPO01027709.1:73597-98202 GCA_001675575.1 Neotoma lepida | reverse complement strand
GAGTGACCACAGCAACCATCTTACAAATGCCTCCCCATATTACTTCAAAGCCAACATTTTATATCCAAGTCTGTTAAGTTACATTTAATTGACTTATAGAAATATTAATGGTGCTATATTGTCTAACAGTGCCTCCCATTGCTACTGAAGTAAACCAGAAAAGACCTTGCTTCAAGTCCATTTTACTGCTCCGATAGCTCAGCTATCTCATCTACCTAGAGAGACACAAGGTGAATGACGATTCAGTTTCCCCAGTGAGGAGTGGGAATACGAGTTAAGGGCTAGAGACACTTCTGCAATGCAGCATGCAATCATCTCTAAACTTAGCCTGCATGGCCCTGAGAAGAACATTCACAGGGCACATAGTTGCTGTCCCTAGACTTTCAAACGGTCTCCTGGGGCTGTGATGACTAAAGACACAAGAGAAGATGTGCAATTGACTTTTAAGCCACACGCTATTTTATTTTCACCACTTTATTAACTGGAAAAGGATTGAAAGAAGAAATTTAACTCCGCATTCTGCGTTCAAATCCAATTCTTTCCTACATCCTTGGTAGTGAGCGTGTCATTAGTGGTCATCTCTAGACAACATTTTCATCTCTGTGATATAAGAAATGAAGGTAGGATGAACCAGGTAGATTTCAGACATGGGGGAAATATTTGCTGTTGTAGAGACAAGAGTGTTGGCGTGGGAATATGAACTAGAGCCTCAGAACGCTCCTCAACTCATCCCCTGACTTCACCCAGGCATCAGGCCAGCACTGGCTGAAGAGAGGATCAAGCCATTCACATGTCTATTTTCAGGGCATTTAAGTTAAATTTTGTCTGTCCATACAAAGTAAGAAAGAAATCAAGGCAACCACGCAGAAAGTTATAAAGAGGGAAGTCTTACTTTCAAAAAAGTACAGATTCACTTTTTANAAAAAATGGNAAGGACATCTTTTACAAAGATGTATTCATGTGTTAGTGAAGGGCTAAAATGTGTCCAATGTGCTTCAAGGAATAATGATAAAATAGACATTACTACACACATAGAGTAGGATGCACNTCTAAACATTATGTCATTTGATCACCACAGTAGGGATGGAGCTTGTCAATGACATGTGGCCGGCCCAGTTTCTCATGACCATTAAGTGACAAGGCCCAGCTGCATAGTACAAGGCCATGATTCAAAGTATGTGGAAATACCCAGAAATTTAAAATATCACTAACAGCTCTGTGTTGAAACCCCTCTATAAATAGTTCTGGCTATTTCTTGACTTGTTATAATGCAAGCCATTCAGCAATATGATACAGATAAATATTTCCTTTTCAAAACATTGCACAAATACATGATTTCCTCCCTCTCTCCACCCTTTGGGAGAAATAGGAAAATAGCAAAGTAATAGGAATTTCGCTCCAAGCAATAGAAGCCTTCCTATCCTTTCAGTAATGACTAAAGAGAGTCCCTGGTTACTAGGGAGACCATAACAGACTCCATTAGATTCAAGNACAAAACTTGGGTTGCCTGGCTAGTGAATGCCAAGAAAAGCAAAGGAAACTAGTATCATTGTTGAAATCATTTGATGTCCCTGACTAATAAAAACACGTTGGCAAATTGAATTTTTTGAACTGCCCAAAGGGNTCCGTTAAACCTATGAATTAGTAACACANGGCAATTCTGTCTAGAGACAGAAGAAAAAGGCAAGGATGTTAAACTATTCGAAAGAGTATTTAAATAACCAAAACTTTCCCATAGAAACCTTAGGCAACCGGTCTAGGGGATTTTTTTGTTGTTGTTCAATTTTTATTGTAAATTTACCTTCACCTAACCTTTTTTCTGCAGCTAAATAACAAAATTAATGTTTTGAGTCACATCATCCTTGAACTCTAAAAGAAGCATGGGCCTTCTTATCCAATTTTTCACAAATAACCAGAATCATCTTTAAAATGTCCCTGGTGACTCTAACAGCCCTCCAGGCTTCAGAGGCTGGGCTCTTCATACCTGCACTGTGCCCTTTCTGTGAGTGGGAGGGACCAGAGATGGAAAGAACTGGGGGGTGAGCCAAACTCAGAATTACCTCTTGACCCAGCTTCCAGAGTTAGCACGGGCCTGCCTGGTTATGTTCCTCCTGTCTCTACTTGATCATTCCCAGAGCAGCAGGTCCTCGCNGGGACCCATCCTATCTTATTATGGATGCAGCTCTGATTGTTGGNGAGTGTTTTCTCATGTCCTGCCAAAACCTGCCCCCTCATGTTTTCTCCCCATTGTTCTTCATGGTATCTCTAGAACAACAAAGTTTGACTCAACTTCCTCTCCCCTTGAATAGTCCCTTAGATAGCTGGAGTCAACTGTCATGACTGCCCTTGGATACCGTTTTTTTCCAAACAAAACAGCCTCAATTTCCCTGTTAGGTCATAAGGAAAGCAGACAAATGTTANAATAATAAGAAAAAGTTGACACATAACTACTGTCAGAGAAGAACAATATAGTCTTGAAGTTATATATTTTTAAAGTAAAATATCTTAAATGAATAGTTGAGCGGTTGGGGGCATAGCTTAGGGGTGGATAAATTCTTAGTGTATGCGAGAATATGAAGTCAAATACCAAGAAATAAAAACAAAACTGAAAAGGGGAAANGCTGAAAGTCTTAGCTGATATTGAGATGCACTATGCCTACACCTTGGGTTCCTGTATCCTGCGGCCTTGTCAAANTACCAATGTAACCTTTTCTAACTTAGGAATATCATGTCAGCCCATAGTTATAGTTCACCAACTCTCACCAGATTGCCTTTATCTATTATTTTGTTTACCTATGATCAATGCCTACTTTAAGAAAAGCTTCTAGAAAAATACTTACCTTCAAACAATTTTAACATGGTTTAAGAAAGTGAATATAGACTATTAAGAATTATCAGTGTTCACACATCTAAAGGAAGTAAGATCTCAAGTTTGAAGCCATCCTGGGATACACAGCAAAACCCTGCCTCAAAAAAGGAAATGTTTTTTTTAAAAAAGAATCATGTGAGAGTTGTGTAGCTTGGTCTGTTTGTGGGGCCTCTAGCAGTGGGACCAGGATCTGTCCCTGGTGCGCAAGCTGGCTCTTTGGAACCTATTCCCTATGGTGGGATGCCTCGCTCAGCCTTGATGCAGGGGGGAGAAGCTTGGTCCTGCCTCAACTTGATATGCCATGCTTTGTTGACTGCCATGGGAGGCCTTACCCTTTCTGAGGAGTGGATTAGGGAATAGGGGAAGGGAATGGGAGGAGAGGAGGAAGGAGACACTGTGGTTGGTATGTAAAATAAATTTAAAAAAATAAAATTATCTTAGCTAAAAAAAAGAATCATGAGGAAAGTAAATTCTCAGTTCTTAATTCACCCTCGATGTTTCGATTTAAACCCCAAGCATACAGAGATACTGGAGGCTTGTCATACTGAACAAACATATAACAAAGCTCCACCCCCAGTGTGTCTCATGTCTGTCTCTCTACCAGTCCATCACTCACCCTACTGTTCTGTGCATGTCAGTGTAACCGGGCCCATCAGTACATCCAGTCTTCAATGCTTGGCCATGTGCTTCATTATTAGTTCTTTTTCCTACTCTTAGTTCATTTCCCTTCTTTTCCCCTCTTGTTGGACATCTCTTCATCATCTCCACTTCTTCAGTGTTCACATCCGTATTCTTCTGTCTCCAAAGTTCTGAGTTGTAAAAGGCACGGTGAAAGTCCGAGTGTGGAATACTCTTGAGATAGCAACAGGAAANGTGAGCAAAAGTTCAGTGCCTCCCAGATGCTGTTGCTGCCTGCCGGGGGTGGACAAGGTCTTTAGGAACAAACTGGCTCAAGCTAGCTCCTGAGAGGAAGGAGATGCAGAGCTTCCTGACAATTTAACAACTGACTCCCTGACACACTTCCTGTTCAGCTCAGTCTCTTCTGGAACTCATCTTTTTCCCAAGGTGAACCATGAATGGTTTTAGTGACTAGACACTCAGAAAGAGAGAAGAAACTACGAGGCTTTACTGGTCTTGATTTTAGCAGCCAGCCAACTCAGCGCAATTCCTGANAATCAGGGCATGTGTCATGATGAAATGAGGAAAGCTGCTGAGGGTACCAGGGTACCAGGGCTGCGGAGTGCCAAGGGTAAACCCTGCCATATGCTAGCTTTCTGATTCCCTGGAGAAAGATTCCTCTGCTACCTACCATTTCTTTGAACTGTTCTCTCACTTTTAGCCATCTTTATGTCATTAAGATTTTATGATGTTCTTACCATCCTGTGTTAAGTCTGAAAGACAGTCCATCTCTGTTTTTATTTCTCAAGTGATGCTCTCCTATAGCCCACCATAGCTTAGATCTCTGATATGTAGCCGAGAATAACATTGACCTGTTGCTACTCCACCCTTCACTTCCCAGGGATTGCTGGGGTTACAGGGCATGGGCAACTGTGCTAGGCTTGACAATCTGCTTTTGATTTTGCTTCTCCATGCTAGTGAGGGAACCTTTGCTTTCATGTATATGCTTTCCCACTTAGCTGCATCCCTTGGCCTCCTTGCCCATCTTTAGAACACGAAAGCTGTGTCTCTCTAACACTGTGTTTGACTAGCTGATCTCACTGGCTTTTACACCAAGAAGCTGACTCCTTGGAGCCTGAGTGCACACCCTCCAGAAGCCAGAGAAGAGTGGGTTCTTTCCTAGTGAGCATTCCTTTCCCTATCTCAAGATTTGTGTCTGACAAGCANTGTTTTTTGTCCATTCTCTGGGCTTCTTAATCATCAGCCACAAAGACTTGGCAAGGTGAGCTCTCCAATGGAAAGGCAGCTACCCAAAAGCAACACCAATGTGCGAAAGCAGCACTTATTCTAACAAACTGGCTCCAACTCTGCAGATGAGTCCAGTTCTGANAAATCAAATCCACTTTGAAATCCATAAAGGCTCAGTGTGAATCCTTCCGTTATGTAAATACTTCCCAATAANAGTTCCCAGGAAGGCTTAGACCTTACCATGTTCCCTTTACAGATGTCACAATAAGTGTCTGCAAATGTCTACATTTTTGCACTTCCTGGTAGCAACATGCATTCCAGAATTTATTTGAATGCAGATAAAATTCAAATGTCAGGGGAGACAGGGCTCCTAATCAAGGCTNTGGTTGTCTCTCCTGAATCTGCTTACAGGTTGGGGTAGAAACCTAATACTTGGAAGCATTAGCATCCTGGTAGTAAATACTAAGTGACAAATAGAGTTTCTCTAATTGTTTCCATTTGAAGTATCAAAACCACAGGTTTTAGATCCAGATGAGCCCCCTCCCCTCTTCAAGAAAGTTAAAAGAGTTGATGATGGAGAGAGTGAGCTTAGATGGAGTGTTTGCACTAAACGGGGATTCAGAAGCCATGCTTGCCCAGACACCACTAATTCCTTTTATCCCTTTGATACATCTGCTGTCTCCAGTGACAGGAAATTCTTATTTTTTTAAGAAACTAAAGCACAAAAAGGCAGTGAAAAAGCTACAAACTGATTTGGCAATAGCTAAGCAAGAGGCTGCCATTACTGTCCTGGAACTCAATGAGAAGATAAAGACACTCTGTGAAGGAAGGCCTTTCTCTAGAGGTCAGTATTACCACGTGACAGGTGCACATTGGCCCCTCATTCTGGGTGATGCATATAGATTGATTGACAGCGAAACAAAAATGCCAGGTCCTGTGCCTGGCAGCGTCGTGGCCTAGATGCTGGCCTGGCCTGACTCTGTTAGACAACACGTGAGTCGAGGCAGCCCAGGATCTGTGAACTCCAGGCTGGATTTGCTTCGACTCTTTGACAGGGACATAATGAATCAGCAGTTGCNGAGGGGATGTCTCTGTATGTGGAGAGCTGGGCTGAAATGCCTCTGAGAAATGTCACTGGCTAAGCTGGGTGGCAGAGAGGGAAGGACAAAGCATGGAAGAACAGGCCACTTCAAGGTCTGGGACTCTAGAGTGGGGCCAGCAGTGCNAGTAGGCCAAGCCAGGCACAAGGAAAGAAAGCAATAGATGGATGAAGCAGGAAGCAATAGGGTATGGTACTTGGGAATGAAACCTGGGTAATTCAGAACAATCTTAATAGCTCTGTGGATGTCTAGGCGTGTGTGTGTGTATAGGTGAATGTGATGGCCGAAGGTTCATATCAAGAGCTTTTCTCCATTGCTCTCCTTGTTTTTTGAGACAGGGTCTCTCACTGAACCTGGAGTCACAGTTTCAGCTACCCTGGCTGACCAGCAAGCTTGAGGGGTTACAGACATGTACCACTTGGCCCAGCTTTTTATCTGGGTGGTAAGAGTTCAAATTTAGGTCCTTCTACATCCATTTTTAAAGGGGTTTGTGGTGGTGGTATTTGAGACAGGAAGAGTCTCATTACATGGCCTACATTGGCCTTGAACTTTTGATCCACTCCCATCAGCCATCAGATGTTATGATTATAGGCATGGGCCATCCTGCCTGGCTTTATATTGATTTAGAAAAAAGTAGAACAACTTCTGCTACCAAGAAGCTATAAACACACCAGAGGGGGGGAAACAAAACAAAACAAAGCAAACTCTCAAGTTGTCTTCATTAGCAATAATTCAAGTTAATATTGGATAGTATGTGCTAGACAGTTTACCGAGAATTCCATGCGTGCTTATTCTCAGAATAACTGCCAAGTATATAGACAGACTCCATTAGAGCAAAAGACGCTCAGAGATGGTGATTAGCTCAGCCCTGGTTAGAAAGGAGCAAGCAATCTTGGGCAGGTAGCATCGTCTACCAAAGCAAGTGCACTTCTCGGCACGATAGACCAAGGACGTTTTCTCTCCAGTCTACAGCAGCTCACTTCTGACCCATGATCTCAGATTAAACTCTGGTCCCCAGGGGCAAAGGTCATTATTTGATGTGTGCTCTCCCTGCAAAGTCAGGAACACACCATTGTTCCTGAANTCCTCTGGCTTCCTTTCTTCCTCATAAGTAATGCTGCAAAAAGAGGAGCAGCTTGGGAACAAATGGAGGAGGAAGAAGTGGGTGACTTGGTAGCTTCAGAAAGGGGGCNCTCCCGGCATGCTGACTACATGGTAAAGCTCTGAAGACGAATTTGGTTTTCTTTTCTTGGTTTTTCNAGACAGGGTTTCTCCATGTCCTGGAACTTGCCCTGTAGACCAGGCTGGCCTTGAACTGAAAGATCCTACTGCCTCTGCCTCCTGAATGCTGGGATTAAAAGTGTGTGCCACTACCATTCGGATGGTTTTCATTTTCAATTCTGAACATCAGTTTCCCAGAATACAACTGATATGTCACAGTGTCACCTTGGAACACATGTTGAAAGGCAACTATTTTTTTTTTTCGTCAAAACAGCATGGAAAGAATTTTTTAATTGCCCTTTGATCAATATAAATCCTCACAAAATCCATTAAAGAGTGTTGTCAACTTAACGGTCTTTACTCCAGGCATCATCCCAGAGTTCCAACGGTCATGTAGAAGAAGCCAACAGTCATCCTAGAACACTGGAGGACCGGCTCCAGCTCACTTGACCAAAACTTCCCACTTTTCACTGTTTGGGAAACCTATTACAGAAGTGTTAATGTGAGCTGTCGAATCCAATTCTTTCCATTTTGGCCAAAATGGTAGTTTGTGCCCTTTAGTAATAAATTGGGCTCTTGGATAGTTTATTTTTAATTATTTGTTTTTAATTAGCATATAAGCTGTTAGACATCATGATGACATTTTCAAACAAAGTACGTTTTTTAAGGGGGTGGGATGTTTCATGAATTTGCATATCGTTCTATGTTTCCAGTCTTAGTCTACATGCTTCTGAAGTGAGTACCTCTGGGATATTCTAATAGGTCAAAATTTAAATAATATTGAGGAAAAAAGTAACTCCCCTTTTTTATCTGATACACTGACAAAAAGATATAAAAATTTTAGCAGCCGTTATAAGCCTATTGTGGTCCTACAAGTTACTTGTCTTATTTGATGATGAAACTGAATCACCAGACTGTCACAAATTCTTTTTGTAGATTTATTTATTGTGTCTGTGTATATGCGTGTGAGCCTGTATGCACCANACATCTGCAGGAGCCTGCAGATGNCTGATCCTCTGGACCTGGAGTTCTAGGCCGTTGTGAGCTGCCATGTGGGTGCTGGGAACCGAACCTGACCAAACCCAGGTCCGCTGCNAGAGCAGTAAGTGCTCCTAACNGCTGAGCCACCTCTCCACCCCTTCTTAAGTCAATATTTGCACATTCTAACTCATCAGTTAGTCCCTACTATGAAGCCTTACCCTGAACTCAACAGTCCATTGTGGTCCCAGACTACCATTACTTGGCATTCTCAGATACCTGGTTACCTTGCCATGTCTCTTAACCTCTTCAAAATTGTGTGAAAAGATACCCAGGAACTTTTAATACATGATGGCTTATATGTAAGAGACCAATTCTCTCTCTTTCTCTCTCTCTCTCTCTCTCTCTCTCTCTCTCTCTCACACACACACACACACACACACACACACACACACACAGAGACACACACAAACACGTTTTTAGATTTACACTACTATGTCTTCCCCAGTTTTCTAGGGTCTTTTTTGTAAAACGTTTGTTTGGAGTTCTCAGACCAAGTGGCAGATGGCCCAGGCATAAGAGCTTAAGGAGAAAGGATCGTTTGTGATTCTTGGATACAAATCAAGAAAGAGCATAGTATTATCTAATGAAGCGGAGTCTCAGGTACCCTCAGGGCATTCTTTATCATTCATCTCTGCTTCCTGCAAGGAGACTTCTCTATCTTAAGTTAGATGTCAGGAGAGGATAGAAGCTGACTATAAGCAGTGACGTCTGCACTTATCACCTCGCATAAGAAGAAAACAAACATTTCCCTAGCAGTTCTGGTTAGAAAACTGTCCAAGAGAAGAAGGCTGTCTGGCTTGAGTTGGATACCCATCCCTAGATATCCCTGTGTGGCCTGGGCTGGGGGATGATGGATGCATAAGCTTAGGTCATGCACCCACCACTGGGTGGCAGGGTAGAGGGAAAACAAANTGGGGAGATAAAGAGGCCTCTGCTGGCAGCTGCCACTGGAAAGCATAGGGCTGAACTTAAATTAAGGGATATCCCATTACTGGAATGGAGAAAGACAGACCAATGTCTATACACTGTCAGCTAGTGGTCAAGTTAAAATATAATGAAATACTTAATAAGCCATTGATCGCAGGGACACTTACACTTTAAAAGTAGATTTCTTTTTTAAATTAATGAACAGAAGGTCCAAGAAATAACTATCCAAAATGGATTTTAGACCCCATAAGAGATGTAGTGAACAGTTTGGGGAAAGGCATCCCCTTCCAGCCTCTGTCAGTGATAGGGTGGCCACCCACAACAGTGGCCTGCTTATGATAACAATTCCCACTGAGGAAAGAGAAAGCATTGATTTTAAGTAGCAGCTCGCGTCCCTGGATTACCATGACACTACTCTCTGTTAGAGACAACCCGATGCTTACAAGCCTAACAGATTAATGGACTATTTCCAAATAAAACAGACATCTCCGCTACCCAAGCATGCCATTGCCATTTTTCCCCCTTGTTTGCTTTGTTTTCTAAGCCATCAGGTCACCTTTCGGACCTTCTGATCAGAGAATGTTCCAGAATGTTAGGAATATCTTTAAGCATATTTATGCTCGAATTGAGAGAACAGTGAGATGCCAAACTGTTTTTCTTCTTACACACGAGTTCAGCTGAGAATAAAAACACCCTTGTTATAAGAAAACAAACAAACAAAAAAAAAAACAACCTAGCACAGCAGGCATCTCACAGCCCTAGTCTTTGTTGGTTTTACTTTGTGCACGTAGTCACAACCCAAAGCAGATTCCTTCTGTCATTTCCAGAGCCCTCCCCTGAAGTGCTTACAGCTTCTTTGTTGACTGTCAGTAGCACTGGATTCCTAGTGTGCTGAGGTTTTCAAAGTCTGAGGCAGTCTACTCTAGTTCACAGTGTGGAGGAACCAAACAGTCTTCCCCCTCTTCGCTTTAGGAAAACAGTTACCCTGTTGAGGAAGAGGGGTTGATGTGACAGAAGTACCTGCCAGGACAACTTAAGTGAGGAGAACTTTGTCTCAGCTCTTGGTTTCTGAAGTCTCAGCTCATCTGGCTCCTTGGTTTCTAGGCCTGTGGTGAGAATATCATGGTGGCAGAATCTTGTTTCAAGGCTGTTCACTGGGTGGCGGACAGGAAGCAAAGTAAAGAAGGGAGTGGCCAGGCCAAGTCTGCCTTCAAAGTCACTCCCAGTGACCTAGTTTTGCAAGCCAGGCCCCTCCTTCTACAGTTTCCACTTCTCTCCAACAGTTTGTTCCAACTGGACTGCGTCCATGCATTAAGCCACTGATCCAGTTAGCACCCTCATATCTAACGCCCCCTCAAAATGCCCGTAGGCATGTGCCTTACCAATTTTCACCAGTTACTTCACAAAATACCTTCCCCGCCCCCAGTCCTGTGTTGATTGAGTACAGTTACTTGATAGCATACAAGGTTCCTCTCTTTAACCAGAATATGCATTTCAAGCTTGCTTCCTTAAAGGGATCTACTCCTTTAATTTTTGTTGTCTTTTAATTTTTTTTAATTATTTTTCTTATGATACACAACTACCAACTTGCCTGGCTCTGCTCCTCAAGAGAAAGTTGTATCAACTCTTAAGCCATTTTTCAACTTTATTTAGAGGACATTCTTGCCCGGTGGTGGTGATGTCCCATTCCTTTAATCCCAGTGCTCAGGAGGCAGAAGCAGGTGGATCTCTGTGAGTTCGAGGCCAGCCTGGTCTACAGAGCGAGTTCCAAGACAGCCAGGGCTGTTACACAGAGAAACCTTGTCTCGAAAAACAAACAAACCAAAAATCCAACCAAACGAACAAACAAACGAAGGACATTCTCTAGGTGATGCTGGTGTATCCCAGTGCAGCCATTTCCAGGATTCAGTATCTGCATTGAGCCAGCCACATGTGAGGGCGAGAATATGTAATGAAATAACATTTCAGTTTCAAACACTGGGCAAATTACCCCATGACTTCTGAAAGTCAAACTGCTGTTTTTCTTTCTTTGGCATCACCCCAGAGCTAAGTGAAAATATTTTAAAGGGGAATCTTTTACCCTAAGTGCTCCAGACTAAACTTTCTCTCCAACTTTCTCTGCTCTTTTCAAACATCTTCAAGATCAAAGCTCCTGTTGCAATTATGAGTTAAGGAACTAGAGATTAGAAGATAAAGAAAATGCCCCAAGGCTAGCTATGGCATTTCCCCAACACAGTTTATATATTAAACCCCTCTGAAATGATTATTATACTGATTTATATTCTGCTGGGTTAACTTCAATTATAATCAAACAAATAGCAATTTGAAAATCACCACTTCAGTATAATAACTACCAACCCTACCGAGTCTCCAAGTATATCCCAAAGAGAGAAGAGTGGACATAAATTAAATCTTAACTTGGTAGAATTAAGAGCATTTAGGGAGAAGTCATTTTGAAAATACTGGATTAAGTTCCATCTTGAATAACTGTCCAGTGAGTAGAGATTTTGAACAATACCACTCTAGCCTCTCCCATAACTTTTTCAAAGGCCGTTCTTCCCCAGACCAGCAAACAATGGCTTGAGTAGAAGTCCTACAGACAACCTTCCTTCTGAACACAGGGTTCTAGTTTACCAGGCAACCTAAAGTTGTACAAAAAGTGACCAAGCCAACCCTGGGACCTCACAGCGTAAACCATTTGTGAATCTTTCAAAAAAGCACTACTGAACACCTGTGTCATTAGACAACCAGGGGCTCACTCTAATGGCTACTCAGGACAGATAGGCAGCCCCTAGTTACTGCACAGGATGTCTTTATCTTGACAAAAAAAAAGAGAGAGAGAGAGATAAGACTTTGGGGAAAACAAAAAAAAATGATTTCTCTCCCAGCAGGTGTTAATCCCCCACATGCTTGTGAAAATTCAAGCAATGCCACAGAATTTTCTCAAACAGAAGCTCCTCTGAAGTGGGGTCATTTATATTTAGAGCAATAAAAGCCAGCACTGGAAAGCAAAGAATTGGAGAAAGCATAGATGTGGTCACTTCAAGGAAGCACTTCCCAATACAAGCTTTTCATGAGTTTAATACGTGCCTTACAGAAACAGGGTTCATTTAGACACTGTCTGGTAGGTTGCCTCCTCTATCCNCTAAACTCATCCCTAAAGAGACCCACTGAACCCCAAAACCAAAAACCTTCTCACTGATACTGAAAGTCTCTTAGGAGACTTGGCACTGGCCCCAGGAGTCCCCATGAAGCTGAGCCATCCATTGCACAAGATCCCAAGAAACAAACGTTGCTCCATCTGGACGGAGGCTGTAGCCTAATTCAGTATGCACAAATTAAGGATAGTGTTCCTTTTCAAAATGACACTTCAGAGACCTCCAGGCCTAAAAAGCACCGACATATAACCTAGGCATAGATCGGGATTTTATTTGGCTACAAGTGACAGAAACGGAAATAAAACCAATTTGAGCGGGAAGCAATTTTTTTAGCTGCCAAGGCTGGCTTGGAGGCTGAGCCATGGCCTGGGAACTGCTCAGCTGNTTCCTCAGTGGGTGTTGGCTCCATCTATGACAGGCATAGGCTAGGAACGGGTTCCCAGGAAGTCCTGGCTCACAGTCTGTATTCACCATCTGCTGTTTCAGCCTGGGCAGAACAGCCTTCCCCTCCATTCTGTAACGGAGTATGATTTTCTTTGGGGACCCCTCTCCTATTCTCGGTAGTTTTNTAGAACTGGCAGATGAGGTGTCTCTCTTCCTTTNTGTAGAGGTCGCATGTGGGTTAGCCAATCACACTTNATTTTCCTAGGGCCTTGAACCTTGAGCTTAGTTGACATGGGGAGACAGAAAAACACCAGAGCTAATTACTCTGGAAGTTGGCCCCTGGCCTCTGAGGAAATTGTCTAACGGTTTTTGGTACCTGTGTCTCAACTGCAGCCTGATGCTCTTTGCCTTTATCAAGGGTTTCCTTCAGTTCTGGCAATCTTATATGCTGATCTAAACTAATACTCTAAATTTTCCTAAAGGTAGTGAGTATTGGATTGTAGTGCTTGCAACCAGAAAGCCTTACTTTATATTCAGTTCTAGGGAGCCCCGTTCCCTTTTGAGTCTGTAGAGAAATCTCAGGGGAGGAATTGGCAACACTTAAACTGGGTTGACTTGCCTTGGATCAATTGCTGTGGCTAAGGCAACAGGCTGTTATTGTAGTCCACACCTGAGCCTTGTGCCAGAGGGCAAAAGCCAGGGAACATAGTCAGATTAAGGGGGAGGGGGAAGCCTTCAGNNCTGAGGAGTACACCTGTCATGGTCCCTTCTGCTCTGCCTTAGTCAAATCTCATAAAAGCAGGGAGGAGAGCCATTCACTGTCCTGTCGGGAAAGAACACCTTGTCTTCTCTTTCTCCTTATCAGGTTCATCACTGTTTATTTAGGCGCTTCCTTTATGAACATTCTGGAAATCTATTTCTTTTCTAATGAACGAAAGTTAAGAAGATCCACTCTGAAGCTTTTGGTCGGGGGCCAGTGTTTGTAGCTACACCAGCTGTGGGAATTCAGTGATGTCAAGGTCCCCTCCGTCCTTTGTTTGTAGGACTAATTTTGGAAATACACCACCATCAGGAAACAGTGCTCCCTTCCTTCTGTCCATCCCTTAGGAATGTTTTATTTCCTTTTTCTTCCTTTTTTATTTCTAAGTCTCTGGGGTTCTATATTCAGAGAGGTTGGATGAAAGGGCAAGCATGAGCTAAATGTCAGACAAGGCACGTGGGAATGGGAATGGGACCATGATCCCTTGCAGAGGCTTCCTACTCCACTGTGGTCCATGATGTGTGCATTCTGGAGAATGCTGTTAAATACCGAAGCNGAGGGCAGAGGAGGAAGTGCTTTCTTCCAGGAAATTTACTGAGCAGTGTCCGGCACTCCTTCGTTAAATAACAGCAGATGGATGTTTCAGACACTTTGCGGCTGCAAACAATTGTCAAAACTGATGCAGCTGTTCCTCCTTTAAGCCTCTCGTTGACAAAGCGGGGAACATTAGTAATGGCCTCTTCTTTGGCTCCCCAGGAATGTCTCTGGATTTTATTCAGGAACTTGATGTTTCCTGATAAGACACTGAAGGTAGAGATTAATAACATTAGTTGTATGGGTGAATTTGGCTTAAAGAGCAGATGTCTTGGGGGGGGGGACATGGATTCATCAAATCAAATTTACAAAAGATAAAAAAAAAACAAAACACCTGATTCAGTGTGACAAGTGGAAGAGCTCTGTATTTATTTATTTCTGGGCTGGAGTTAGACACATGCCGTGCCCTATATATTAAATGTATAGATAGCCTTGTTCACACGTGGTGGTCTAGAAAGAAGTGTTGGTTTTTAAAGACGCATTGTCTGCATCATATTACCATGCTATGCCTTCAGCTTTCCCAGTCAAACACAGTCACACAGAGCACATACCAAGAAACCAAGAGGATACATAGGACGGGGCTATAGCTCAGGAGTAGAGTGCCTGCTTAGCATGTGTGAGGCTCTGGACTATACACCCAGTACAGGGATAACTTAAGAAAGAGAGGGGCTGAGGGAAGGAGAGGGGAGGGAAGAGGAGGGGGCAGGGGATAAGAAGAAAAAGGACAAGAGGACAAGGAAGGGGATTGTAAATCGTTGTTTAGGGTGCAGCTGAGCCCAGGGAAGCCTGTCAGCCCATGCTACAGGGTAAATTGGACACTCCTCTGCAAATGCTCTCTGTCATCTCAGAGCCACCCGCCAACAGAGCATGACAACCTTCCAGGCCCATCTGGAAGTCCTGCCACATGGACTCCATCTCCATTGGGGTCCAGTGGCCAAGTCTGCTCCACAAAGCCTGGCCCAGATGTGCTCTGGGGACCACATTTTCCACACTTATTCTTAGTGGACGAGGAAGGAGTCCTGTCCACAGTCTAGAGGATTTTAAATGGAGTCCACCAGCTAAAGGAAGGAAGGGTCCCTTGCCACAATCTAAACTTGGATTACTATAAACTGTCAACTATAACTCAAAAAAGGAAATGTCTGAAGTCAAGGAGAGGATGCAAAAGATAGTAGGAAAAAACTGTGCATGTATGCCTCGTATGTGTATATATGGAAGAAAGCTTGACTACCTGAGTCCTCAGAAGCAAAACAAATACTTTATATNACATGTGTGTGTACATATGTATGTATAATTTAAATTAGTTGTGTAAGAATTTCATAGATACATATAGCATATATTCAGCTCCCCTTTCCCCCTAACTTCTCTCNACTTCATGTTCTCCTTTCTGTGTTTTTACAGCCCACCGTATCCAGTCTAGGCTGNTCAAATACTCATGGGCATAGGGTCATTCACTGAAACCTGGTCAGTCCCCCAGGGTCCAGACCACTCCCTTAAAAACATCCTGACTTCCTGCTCCAGCCACTATCAACTGTCAACAGTTCCTCAAGCAGAGGTGGGGGCCCATGAGCCTTTCCCCTTTCGTATTGGAATATTGACTGGTGCTGAGGCAAAAACACAGCTTTTGCCTCAAAGAGGAGAAGAGAAAGTTAATTCTGAAGCCACATATGAGTGGCCATGGCCCTGGAACACAGGTTTAGGTTACCCCAAATTCCATGTTCCAACATGGAAATAGTTTCATGAAGTTTTTATAGTAACAAAACAAATATCAGATACATTAGTGGAAGCATCAGAGGTGTGCCATAGTGCAGTGATGAAATCTCAGTTGTGGGCTTCAGATGCTTTCTGATGGCATTCGTGTTGGTGCAAGTTAGTGGTTGGCTAAGTTGACAGGTTTCAAAGGGTTTTTATCTGCTAGTTACAGGGTGTTAGGTCCCACACACACATCTCAAGTTGCTAAGTTTCTTTTAAAAGGCAGCTAATTCCCAATGTGAATTTATCTTGTTTGTATAAGAAGGTAGGCCACAACCTGATAGTATTCATTCCATTTTACCCTTTATACTATTAATAAATTCATACATAAGTTCCTTTGGTTTTCTTGGTTATTGGCTTTTGGATTTTTGAGATAAGGTTTCTCTGTATAACTCTGGCTGTCTTAGAACTTGCTTTGTAGACCAGGCTGGCCTCAAACTCAGAGATCTGCCTTCCTCTGCCTCCCAAGTGCTGGGATAAAAGGCATGCACCACCACACTCAGCTTGTCACTCTATTTCTAACTGCAGTCTTACTCACAAATTTCCTTTACATTAATTTGCATAACAAGAAATATCTTAGTGCACGCAGTAATATCATCCATCTTGCTTTACTTCCTAGCAGTATTAGAGTTAAAAGAGAAATTATCTCTAATTGACTTACTGGTTTGTTTGTTGACATAGTGTCTCACTATGTAGCCTAAGTTGGCCTTGAAATCTCTATGTAGACCAGGTTGGCTTTATACTCTTATAGATCATCCTGTCATCCTCCAGAGTGCTGGGATTAAACTATATGCTAATACACTTATTGATTTACTATATTTTTATAGTGGATTATCCATTAGCTCTGGTTGCTTCTGCAGATAGTGGTCTACTCATGGAATAGAGTAGGGATTGATCCTGTTGTCCTGTGCATGTGGGCTGAATGTCTAACTACTGAGCTACATTCCCAGTATAGTGATGAAAAATAGTACCTTAGCACTACTACATCGTAGTCCAACTTTAACATTGTAAATATTTTCACCAAAAGAATAGAGATGATATTGTTTTTAACCCAGCAGCAAACAAGTCCAAATACAAAAACACAAAGATCTAAGGCAACATGACTATTCAAAAACAAACAAATGAACAAAAAACAAAAACAAAACCACTAACTGTACAGTAATGGCCTCCAACAAGAATGGATTAGATGAAATTGCAGACAAAGAATTCAAAAGAATAATTATAAGAATATTCAAGNTCTGGAGAGTTGACTTAGTGATGAAGAGCACTTTCTACTCTTGCTAGGAACCCAGGTTTGACTCCCAGCACCTACATGGCATCTTACAACCATGGTAACTCCAGTTACTTCTTACCCCTGCAGGCACCAGGCACATGTGGTGCACACACATACATGCAGAAAAAATACTCACACACATAAAAAAGTGATAAAGTAAATAAATACTTTAAGCATTTTAAAAAGAGTATATTATTAATATTATCAAAGAAGAAATGAGTACATCCTTGCATAGATTCAAGAAGAGCACGCAAAGGCAAAATGAAATAAGGAAGTCAATACAGGGAATGCAATGAAGAGATAGAGATAAAAATGCTAAAAAACCAAAATAGAAATAATGAAATTTCTATTTGATCCAATAAATCAAACAAAAAACTTCGGTGGATTTCACATGTGAGAGAGAACATATGATGTTTATCTTCCTGGTTCTGTTACTCCACTCAGAATGATTATCATATTAACCTGACTCACCTTAATCGGAGAAGCTTCTTTTGGCAGCAGAGACCCACAATTGGTCAACATGCAGCGAATAAGGGATTGTGGAGTGACCAGTCCCAAATGGGCTGTCATATCACACCCTTCCTTCCAACACTCAAGGATCATCTTGGAAGAGGAAGGGGAAAGACTGTGAGAGCCAGAAGTAGTAGTAGTTATGTACAATGAGACAGTGTTTCCCAGAAGCTACAGAGCAGTTGCACGCAGGAACTCGAAGTGGTTGTGATGGCGCACATAAGACCTGCACACAATCAAGCCAGACAAATCCCAGCATGGAGTTGGGGATAAAGTCCCACCTGTAGCTGAGAAGATATTGGCAGCTGATGACTGCTGAAGGAGTGAGAGTTTTCTTCAGAGATGTAGAATATGGGAGGGTACCCATGCTCCAGAAAATGGTCCAACATTTACATGCGTACAAGTAACACTAAGTGGACTCAGTAGTTTTAAAGGAGCAGAGCAGGTGAAGCTGAATGGGAAGCATGGTGAATGACATAGAGGAGTGTTGGGGGGGGTGGAAGGAGACCTAGATTATATATATGCATGGATGAAACTCAATTTTTCAAAACAAAAGTAAGCTTCATGGAAAATCCTTCAAAAGAAAATTAATTAAATGGAAAGTAGAATATCGGGGCTTGAAGACAAGGTTTATAAATCAGAACATTCAGAATATGACAAAGATAAATTGACAGGAAAGGACAGGCAGAACATAGACGAACGTGAGACCCCTTTAAAGGACAGAATTATGGATCCTGGGTGTAAAAGGAGTCAAGTGATTTCAAGCTGAAGGCACACTGCTTGGGGTTTTACTTTACTCTAGGAATTTTTAAATTTTTCTCCATATTTCTTTGATGACCACAATGTACGAGGATGCATAGGATACAATGAAAGCAGTCCTAAGAAGGAAGTTTATCTATAAATATCTATATTTTTAAAAATTAGACAAATCTTAAATAAATAACTTACTGGTCACCCCCGCCCCATGGTGGTTTGAATGAGGATGGCCTCTATAGGCTCATATATTTGAATGCTTGGACCCTAGCTGGTTAACTATTTTGGAACAGTTAGGAGGTGTGGCCATGTTGGAGGAGGTGTGTCACTGGGGGTGGGTTTTTAAGGTTTCAAAAGCCCTTACCAGGCCCAGTGTCACTGTCTCTTCTGCCTCCAGCTTGTGGCTCAGATGTAAACTCTCAGCTACTGCTCTGGCACTATGCCTGCCTGCTGCTGTGTGCCCTGCCGTGATGGGCTTGGACTAGCCCTCAGAAACTATAAGCAACCCCCCCCAATTAAGTGCTTCCTTTTGTAAGATCCTGGTGTTTCATCACAGCAATAGAACGGTAATTAAGACACCCTAAATCTTATGAACATAAGAACAAGCCACACCCCAAATCAGAAAATGGAAAAGAGATAACAAATATCAGAAATTTATGAAATGGAAATAAAAGGAGCAAGAAAAAAATTAATGAAACAAAGTTGACTCTTTGAAAAGATAAGCAAAATTAACAAACCCTTAGCCAAACTAACCAAAAGAAAGAGAGAAGACCAAATTTAGCAAAACTAGAGATGAAAAGGGAGATATTCTGATAGCCACCAATCAAATGAGAGAGCTATTAGAACCTGCTTTGAAAATTTATGTTCTAAAAACTTATAAAATCTAAGAGAAATAGTTAAAATTCTGCACACATATTACTTACCAAATTAAAGCAAGAAGATATAAACAACTTAAATATATCTNTAATAAGCAAAAAGATTAAGCAATAATTAAATTTTCCCAACTAAAAAATGTCTGTGCCTAAACAAATTTGCAGTTGAATTCTATCAGAAACTTGAAGTAACAACAAATGCTCCTCAAACTGTTCTATAAAATGGGAAGGGAAGAAATCTTCCCAAAATAATTTTAAAAAGCAAGTTTTACACTAATATCAAAGCCAGACAAGAACATAGAAAAAATAAATTATAGGTCAATCTTCTCAATGAACATGGATGTAAAAATTCTCAGTAAAATATCTGCAGACAAAATCTACTGATATATCAAGAAGATCATTCATCAGGTAAGTGGGCTTCTGTAACCTTATTACAGGGTTACAAGGTTGGCTTAACATATGCAAATGAAAAATGTAATGTATCACATTAATAGGCTACTGAATAGAAATAACACAATCATCTCAATAGATGCTGAAAAGACTTTTGGTAAAGTCAGACAACCTTTCATGACAAATGCCCTGAAGAAACTAGGAATTGAAGGAACATATCTTGACCAAAAGACGCGTCCTATGACAAACTTAGAGCCAAGGCGGCACTAACTTGGGAGAAGTTGAAGCTTCCTCACTACAATCAGGGATGAGTGTTTTCTCCACTGTTACGCAATATGGTCCTTTAAATCTTAGAAAAAGCAATAAGACAAAAGAAAGAAATAAAAATGACAGAATACTCATAGAAAAAGACAATTTATCCCTGCTTACAAATATATGATCTTACGCAAGAGAGATTCTAAAGACCTCACCACAACACTTTTAGGACTTACAAACACATTCAGTAAAGTATCAGGGTCACAAAATCAGCATACAAAAATCAATCACTTTTCCACACACTAATAATGATCATACTGAGAAAGAAACCAATAAAATAATCAACCCACAATGGTTTCAAATATATAATAAAATATTTAGGAATAAAAGTAATCTGAGAAGTGAAAGACCTACAATGAAGNCTTTAAAACACTGAAGAAGAAATTGAAGATGACCAAGATGGGCAGGCCACCTGCTCTTGTGGAGTGGCCGACATTGGCTCTATTACCAGAAGTGGTCAGCAGATCCAAAGCAATCCCAATCAATGTTCCAAAATTCTTCATAAAAAGTAATAAATAAAAGAGGAAAAGAAATCCTAAAATTGACATGGAGGCACAAAAGACCCCAAATAGCTGGAACAATCCTGAAGAAAAAGAACGTCGCTGGGGATATCACCACTCCTGAATTCAAGTGAACTGAGCCATAGGAACAAAAACTATGTGGGAATGGAACAATAGCAGATGTGTAGATCAATGAAAGAGGAGAAGACAGAACCAGAAGTAAACCCACGCAAACACAAGTGCCCTACTTTCCACAGAGATTTAAAAATCATATGCATTGGACAGAAGTTGGCCCCTTTCATCAAATGACCCCGGGAACACTGCATATCTACATAGAAAGGAATGAAGCTAGATTGTTATCTCTGGCCCTGTAGAGAAAAATCCATTCAAAATGCATAAAAGACCTTAATATAATACCCAAAGCAAAACTTTAGTGGCAATATAATCAAAGTACTTCAAGATCTAGGCTGAGGCAGAAGATTTCTGAACAGGACCCCAATAGCTCAAGAAATAATACCAAGAACTGACAAGTGGGATTGCATGAAATGAAAAGATTTACAAAGCAAGGAAAACTAGTAAGAGGCAGCGACAGAATGGAAGAAAATCTCTGCTAGCTATGCACCTGACAAGATTATATCCGAAATATACAATTCAAATAACTAAACTACCAAAAAAAGTTAATAAAGAAGTTAATGAAATAAAGATCCAGTACTGAATAGATGAAATACAAATGACCAATAAATGTGAAAAAATGCTCAATATCCTTAAGCATACGGCAAATGCAAATTAAAACCACATTGAGATTTTTTTCTCACCCCAGTCAGAAGAGATATCATTAAGAAAATAGAAACTACAAATGCTAAGAAGGATGTGGGGAAAGAGAGACCATTAGGCATTGTTGGGAGAAGTGTGACTTGGACCAAACATTATAGAAATTGGTCTAGAGTGTTTTTCAATACACACACACACACACACACACACACACACACACATATATATATATATATATATATATTTACCATAGAAACCAGCTACAGAACATCTGAATATTCACCCAAGGGACCGTAATTCAACATACCTATGACACTTACATACCATGTTTATTACAGTACTACTGACAATGATTAAGTTACAGAATCAACCTAGATTTCCCTCATTAGAAGAATGGATAGCAAAAATAGGAGATATTATATATATATATACACACATATATATACATATAATATTATATAATGGAATTTTATTCAGCCATGAAGAAGAATGAAATTAGGACATTTGCTGGAAAATGGATGGAACCAAGGATGATCATACGAAGAAAAATAAGCCAGACATTTAAAAAGTCACACTTTCTTTTATTTATGGGCCATAGAATTTTTTATAGGTGTATAAAGAGAGATGGGGGAGAAAATGACTTGCGGGGAGGGGTAAAAAGAAGGGAGTAGGAGCAGGTAAATGTAGTCAAAGTGTATGATGTACTTAAGTAAATTGTCTTTATGAAGCCTAGCATTATATATAATGCATACACACTCATAAAAATCCAAATACGGCTTGGAAAGCAGGGCACACCAATATTCATGCTTTTGGGTTCCACGTTTCATTAGCGTGACCTTTAAATCAGTGTCATAAATAAATCTTAAGGATACCCATGGCTGAAAACATGTTTCATCAAAAGAAAAGCAGATTTTTGAGTGAAGTACAGCTCAGTGATATAGCATGGGTGTGCTGGTTGGGTTTTATCAACTTGACACAAACTGGGGCATCTGGGAAGGGGGAAACTCAGTTGAGAAAATGCCTCCATCTGATTGGCTTATAAGCAAGCCTGTGGGGCATGTTCTTGATTAATGGTTGGTGTGGGAGGGTCCAGTCCACTGTGGACCCCTGGGCAGGTGGTCCTCGGTTACAATGAAAGCAGGCTGAGCAAGTCATGAGGAAAAGCCAGCAGCAGCAGCAGCAGCATTTTTCCATGGCCTCTGCTTCAGCTACTGCCTCCAGATTCCTGCCTTCAGTTCCTGCCCTGACTTCACCCTGCTGGTCTGTCAGCTGGGAGTCGTAAGAGGAAATAAATCCTTTCCTTCCCAAGTTGCTTTAGGTCATGGTGCTCATCTCAGCAATAGAAAGCAACAGAAAACTTATCACGTGCAAGACCCTGAGCTTAATAATCATTATAAATCAATAAATAAAGAGATTGTAAATGAAATTATCATCAGTTTGTCAAAGATTTTATTGTTGAACCCTAGNCTTTACATTTTACACCCTCTAGTTGTTTAAAAGAAAAGTGACCACAGATTGACTTAATGACATTAGGTAAGACTAAAGAAAGGTATCTCTCAGTCATAATCAAACTTGACTGATGTCATTACACATTAGATGGAAGAAAATTCTTGCAGAATGTATCCCCTAAATTATTCATAAATGTTAAGGTAGGATAAACTATGTTAAGAAACACGTATAGGAAAGGGGTGGATATAGAGAATTTTAAATTTTATTTGGGAGGAGAAGGGTGATGGGGCAGTTATGAACAATATTTATAGAGAAAAACGTTGTAAATAAACCACTTATTAGGCACTGGGATGTAGCTCCGTTGATAGAATGCCTGTTTGGTGTGCATGAAGCCCTGTGACCAATCCCCAGCACTGAAAACACAAGCCATGGAGGTGCACCTCTATAACCCTTGTGCTGAGGGGGTGGAAGCAGAAGGGTCAGTTCCAAAAGTTCAAGGTCATCCTGAGCTACATACTGAGCATGGGGACAGCCTGTTTCAACCAACCTGTTTGAAAGGGGGAAAAAAATCATTATTTTACATGGTCACTAAGGATATTATTAAAATGGAAATTGGTACTCAAAATAGCTTTATAATTCATTTGGTGACTGACAGCNTCATCCACTGGCATCCACCTCATTGTGGGCCCAGTGTTTTCTTCTTTAGTGTGTGAGCGTTTTACATAGTGTTTTAAGGAGAGCCTAAGTAATCATGGATTTAAATTAAACATTCAGAAATCTATTCTATTGTTGGTGAGATGTACAAGTAATGATTACTTTAAAGTATAGGCATGAATTTGATTCAATATAAAACCTTAACTCAGTGTTAGGAGGAGAAATAGTGTGGAGTAGATTCGTGTGCAAATAGAAGGGTGAAGAAAATAATGCTGCCCATTGTTTCAAGTGACAAAGAATTGGCAAGAATCCAAATACCTCAGGAGACAAGATTAATATTAAGTATATCTGTCAACATCCTGTTTCAAAGTCCCAGCCAGGAGGATCAGAAGTATCTAAAAACATCTAAAGAGGGTTTCGCCCAAGAATGAGTCACATACTANGTATGAGAAAGCCATAAAACAGTCAGCCAGGGCCATCAGAAGTCGGGCAGACCTTCTTGATGCCCTCATCCCACTCCTGAGATTTGCAGATNAGACGGTGGAGGACCAGCAGACCAGCGCTCTGCTCTACTGCCTGGGATGTACCAGGAAGCAATGCAGAAAATAGGGATCACACAGTGAGTTAAGTTCAATCACCTACAAAATCTGAGCCTGTTTCCTTACCTGCACAATGAGGCTCAAAATAGCTACTTTATGGATATAGAGCAACGTGCATAACCACCTGGCACACAGAGAATCAACAAATGCTGGGCCTGCTTGCNCAAAGTCCTGGGATTAGCAGCAGTACAAAGACACCNGCTTCAGTCCAAGGGTGCCCTCCTGTATCTTAAGAAATCCTCTGCCTGTGGGCCTCTTCCCAGAAAGGGAATGAAGGGAGGGGGGATCATTGTACTATTCTATAAATACTTAGGCTTTTAATAATCTAGAAATATCAAGTGAGTCAGTATTGTATAAAATGCCAAGTGGAACTTTCTAATTTTTCCAGAATANCTACATAGCAAAAGATAGCTCAACCAAAGGGCCAGAAATCTAATAACTAAGAAATACACTAATGAAGAGAGCTGAAGGATCTTTCTGAAGAGAATCTTTTATACTTAAACATGTGTGGATACCCATTTTATATACATGTATGCCAAATTATATTTTATAATTCATAATGACCTTTTTTTTATTAATTCAGCATGATTCTGTTAGATTTATCTACCCAAAGGACAGGATAAGAATCCAAGCACTTAAACATCAAATGAGTTGCAGTAGAGTGGTAAAGAAAGATTACTTATGTCTTTATAATATGTGGAAGGATGAGAAAAATATACATTTATTTATCCTAGTTAGTTACCTCTGTTGTATTGGTCCATGACATGAAAACACATACCATATCACTTACAAGATGTACTTAGTGAGCTCAGTAATACATACTGCCTAGTATGTTGGAAGCCCTAGGTTT
>LZPO01027709.1:58594-68802 GCA_001675575.1 Neotoma lepida | reverse complement strand
AAAAAAAAAATCATGAGTATCACATGAGAATGAGGAAAAAGGTGAACAAGAACAAATTGTGTGCTGAAGCTCACGCATCTTGCAGTCGGCTCACTTGCTGGTTTCCTGAGGCTCGGTGTAAGCATCCAGTTCTGAACTTGACCTTCTAAGAGCAAAATCACAGTTTCAGTGCTCACAAAATTACCTTGCATTCTCATTGCAACGTGCACCTTCATCTTCAGATATTTGCCCATATACCCTGGATGTGCAGCTCATCCTTTGGTATGGCAACTGGCATTAGCAGGGAGGCCGGGGCTCGGAATTCTGTGTGGGAAATCGGGTCCCTCTGAGGATGCCCCCAAGTTGATATTTTCATTGACACTTAAGCAGTGGCTTAAGATCCCCAGAGAAAACTGACTAGTCAGTTTCAAAAATTGTCTGCATGCATAGGTTAAGCATTGTGTGTGGACTGAATCATTGTTTGCTGAAGAGATTTTAGCACTTATTGGATTTGCTTCTCAGGGGAAAGAATGTAGAANGGGAAGAAAGAGGAAAAACTAACATTTGAAAAGCCGCTCTATTGATCCTATTATTTTTTTTCCTATGCCTTAACTTCCTTATTGCTCTAAAACTGGAAGGGAATTATACAATTTTATTGAAAAAAATATGGAAACTCTCTCTACCACAGGAGTTCCTNTTCCTGGAGGTGTCCATTCCTCCTAGGGATGGAGGTCACAAGTTTCCATTCACCCTAAAGTCAGATGCACATGTGACATGGAAATGTGTTTATTCTATTAGTTACAAGAATGTCATTGAGATCAGTGCAGATTTTAGTTTCTGTCCCCTCATAGGGTGTGGCAAGCCCATTGCAGAAGAACATGTGGAGCGGGACACACTGCTGTGGCCATCTTTGGAAAATACCATCCACTACATGTGGTTTGCTTCATAACCCAGTTTTGAAGGTCAGGAGCCGAGTATAGCCTGTTGGTGTTTCCTTTGTAATAAATTCCATTTCTTCTTCGGCCAACAGATTCNTAGAGCAGATTGGAAGGAGATGTCAATATAAGGAAGCATATTAAATGTTATGACATTTACAAATGCACCTGCAATTAAAGGAAATTGTCATTTTATTGGCAGTATTTTCATGNATAGAAATGGGCGACTTTCTAATAAACAGAGGAGATATGGCAACTTTTCTCTTTTATTGGAATTTCTTTTAAAATGTTTTTATTAGAGAGATATTGTGTCAAAGTGCTACCCCTCTATGTTTTACAGCTCACTAAACACTCCCTCTTTTGTAAAGGGGCAGATGGTGGAAAAAAAGCAGCTGGGCTCAGAAGAAAACTATGTTCCCTGAAGCACATATAATTGTGTTTAAAATGTTTAAATCCATCAGTTAAATTTTTAATTTTTGTTTTTTTAATTTTTTTTCTGTGTATGAATGTTTTGCCTACTTGTGTGTATGTGCACCACATACATGTCTGTGGATGGTTGTGAACCACCATGTAGGGGCTGGGAACTGAACCCAGGTCCTCTTTAAGAACAGCAAGTGATCTTAAATGCTGGGCCATCTCTCCAGCCCTCAATTTTTAGACATAACTATAAATTTGATCAAAGAGTAGATTATTTCATAAATTCCACATAACAAATTGAGTATCCACGTATGGTAACCAAATAAGGTAGAGTCCCTGTTTGCACAGCCCTTGGGTAATAAAACTTATTCCATGTTGTTTTACTAAAATATTCTTGAAAATGATGAGCTATTTTATTAAGTGGTGACATTGCTAGCGAAGGCAATGTCGTGGAAAACCATCCCTGAGGAATCACCAAACACTTACATTGATTTTGAGTAGATATTGGCCAAGGAAGGAATGCTGAGAGGGCTATTGATAAGTCCATCTCTCATCTTTCATTTGCATTTCTATTACTGATTAATAAGGATTTTGTTCTTGGGAAAAATATGTGAGATGATATGGACTTTGTAAAACTTTATTCAAGTCCTTATGGAATTTGATTGATTTAGAATTCTAAACATATATACAAAGACAGTCCAAAAAGAGTCAGAGTCAATCGTGCAGCCATAAGGAACAAACACAATTAAAAATAAAATAATAATTATTTCCCAAAGGACTGAAATAAATGAAGAACATCACTTTTGCAGCAGTGTCACAGAAAGCCCAGAGGAAGCGTGTGGCTTCTGCCATGAAGCTCCCTTCACGCTCCACATCAGCCTGCTCCTAGCCATTCATCTGGTCTCATTCCTCGCATTTTTGATGGTTCATCTCAAACCCCAGCATCCTGAAGTTATTGAAACCAGTCCTGTCTGCCTTGGTCCTTCCTGACCAACCATAGACTCAATTGTCTGGCCTTCCTCTTTAGAGCTACACTTATGGCNTATGTTGTTTCATTTCCTAANGNTCTTGTTTGATTTTTTTAATATTATTTTCTTCTATGTTTGTTTGTTTGCAGTGTCAAACAAACCCCAAGTTCCAGAAGTAGCCCATGTACTTACTGGACCATACATAAAGAAGATGATAGCCTTGTCTTATTGAGATAGAAATATGTCAGGTGCAGGAAGGTATAAAGAAGGATATTGGAAGGGTCGGGGTGGGATCTCTATGGGTTCTTAAGGGTCTCTTCTATTCACAAGGCTCCTTGTGGCNTGTGGGTTTCTTTGAAAACCAAAAACTAGTCACACAGGGCTATCTCCANGCATGGTGGAGTATGGCTAGCACTGTGTAGCAGCCTCCATGAGGCATGGCCTAAGTGCAAGAATTGACTACAATCTTCATTAGTACCTACCTGACTGGATCATGCAGAATTGTGCATTTTTGTCCTCTAGTTAAGAGCCTTATGGGCAATGTAATAAGGAATACTCTGAAAAAAAAATCAGGCTTGTTTCTAGAAAATTCTTCAGCTTAATTACCTCAGTTTAGAATAAAATGTAAGGTAGAAAATATAGGGACTCTAATACGAGAGGTGACTGGAGGCTCGNGGAAGCTGGGGAACGCCATGGTTCTTCTAATTACACTACAATGCTGTCAGCAAAGCAAAGGGCAAGNGTGGGTCTCCATGCCTTTACATATGGCCAGAGCAAGGAAATCAACACTAATATCTTTATGTTACCACCTCTGCAGCCATGAGGGAGTTTAAGAAGGGAAACTAGACAGATATCTCTCGGGACCAGGTTGGTCCCAACTTAGGAAGCAAAGGTCAGAAGATGAGTGAACGCCTAAGTGCACACTCAGACAGGTGAGTGAGCACCTAAGTACACACTCAGAGAGGTAAGTGAATGCCTTAGTGTATAATCAGAACATAGTTTGAGGAACATTTCAAAAAGCCAAGTGTGGTGGCACATGACTATTGTCCCAGCAATGAGGGGACTCAGAGAATGAGAACGATAAGCTGCATGTCAGCCTGAGACCCTGTCTCAAAAAACAAAACAAAATATCTTATCAAACGTGGAGCATTGAGCAAGAATTTCATCAACTGTAGCATTCACTGTAATTCAAAACAAGATAAAAATTGTCCACGACTTTGTCCTAGTAATATGTTGGGTTTTGCATATTAGTGTTCCATAGAAACACATTTACACATGGACATGTTCATAATCAAAACACCATGCTTTATGTTTGTCTATTTTAATAAGATCTTTTAAATTTCAATGAATTTCCATTCATGGNGATCCCAAATAGGATGAGTAAACCGTATGTGTAAGGAAATAATTGTTGAGGAATGTCAATCTTTCTTTTAATAATAATAACCAAGCGATCTAGGGAAACAGCCACAAGCTACAAAATGATGTTTTCCATTCTTGGATCTAGGCTCTGATATTCACAATATGCTTGTTTCAAACAAAACAAGAAGGAAGGAAGGAAGGAAGGAAGGAAGGAAGGAAGGAAGGAAGGAAGGAAGGAAGGAAGGAAGGAAGGAAGGAAGGAAACTTTCTGTCTGCCTTCAAAGAGTTTACCAAGCGCTCTTCAATTTGCTTTCAAAACCATTCCTTACTTGATCATCACCCCCAGTTTTCACATAACTCCTATCTATATGCATTTAAGATGCATACATCTTTGACGGCAGTGAAAACTGAATGAGGTGTCTCCTGTTAAACTCCTCCAGCCAAGCACTGAGCAAGCACATGACTTTGAAGTATGAATGAAGTAAAATGCCCACTGGCTTGCTGTCTTCTGTGTCTGTCTCTAAAGTCCCAGCCAGGTATTAATATTAANGTTAAATCAGAATAAATANCATCNTGANAAAAAGTGGCTATTACAGGCAGAGGAATCACACATATATATACATACACATGCACACACAGAGACAGACAGATAGACAGGCCGGCAGACTGATAGACACATCATTCTCAACTTAAACCCTGCAGTCTGTGAGTCTTAAATGACAAAAGAGATTTTGGAGCTAAGGTTCAAGTGGGACTGGATTTTATTAGGTAGGCATGTACACACAAGCTCTTAAAAGTAGGGAACATTGCCAGTCTGTGGTCAGAGGGGAGTGAACAGAGTCTGAGAGANNGAATCTTACTGACTTGGGAGNTAGGGAAAGAGCTGGANGCCGAAGAAGGTGGTCAGCCTGGAAAATGGAAAGGCAGGCAGTAAATCCTGTCCTAACTCTTCCTAGTGTGTAGCCCTGGTGGTGTCTTCTTTTGGTTTCTGTTGCTGTGATAATCACCATGGCCACAAGCAACTTGGGCAAGNAAGGATTTATTTCATTTACCACTTACAGTNCGTCATGAAAGGAAGGGACAGGCCAGGAACTCAAGCAGACAAGGAACCAGGAGGGACACTGCTTACTGGCTTCCTCTCCAAGACTGGCTCATCTTTGCTTTCTTAAACCACTCAGAAGCCCCTGCTGAGGAGTGGTAACACCCACAGAGANCTGGGACTTCCCGCATCAATCATTAATNANGAAAATTCCCTACAGACTCACCCTCAGGCCTACCTGAGAGAGGCATTTTCTCAATTGGGGTTCCTCTTCCCAGACAATTCTAGCATTGTGAGGTTGACAAAAATTAACCCAGACACCTGGCATCACTGGGATTGGAGCCTCCTGANATTCATGGTAGACCTCTGGACTATGTGACAAGATAAGGAATGTGTGTTCTTTAAGCCATGGTTTGTAATATGTTGCTACACAGAAAAAAAGGAAGCTATTTTGAAGACTCCCTATGTCCTAATATGACCTGAATTTTTAGACTATGGTCATTTCAGGCCATATAGAATGCTTAGACTCAGGAGTTTCATTTTTCCAGTGGCTGTAAATTTCCACTGAAACCGGGCAATGGTGGCACGAGCTTTTAATTCCAGAACTTGGGAGGCAGGTGGGTCTCTATGGGTTCGAGGCCAGCCTGGTCTTCAGAGCAAGTTCCAGGACATCCAGGGCTATACACAGAGAAACCCTGTCTTGAAAAACACCATAAACAACAACAACAAATCCTCACTGAATCTATGTCCCACTCACCTTCTCATTCTCTGTATANGGATAAAGGGTCATGTGATCTTCTCTGGCCAATGGACCATGAACTTAAGTAGCATGGGTTATGCTACAGGCTAGGAGGATTAATCTGCAAGTCTTCATGCAGCCTTCTGGTTCTCTGTCTTCCCTGTACAGGCAAACTGGAAGGCTCTTAGTGAGACAATTGGTAGCATAGGATTTCACATGCCTGCCTCCTGACTGGTGGAAGGGGGTTGGGCTTCCTGGAGGATCACTGGATTTGTATGAGGGAAAAATATATTTTGATGCTTTGTGTGACAAAAGTGTCTAGGTGTATTTGTTTATGAAATAAACAACAAAGAAAATCAACTTACTCACTACTTATTAGTAACTATACACAAGATATGAGCATCCTAGAAGAAAAAGGATACAATCTATGAAGTATGNCATAAAAACTTATTTCTAATTTTATCACTTCTGGTTATAGGGGTGTGGTAAAACACATGCTTAGCNTGTCTAAGACATTAGGGTCAACAACAAACACCAAAAAGTAAATAAACAAAATAACTTTGTCACTCAANACAGGGTCTCACTATGTAGCTCTGGCTGTCCTGGAACTTACTATGTAGACCAGGCAGGCCTCGAACTCATAGAGATCCACCTGCCTCNGCTTCCCAAGTGCTGGGATTAAAGGTATGTGCCACCATGTCAGGCTAACTTTGTNGCTCTTATNAACCTGTGGAATGTCTTCTTCTATTTATGCCTAAATTTTATGAGATGTTTCAACCCATAACTGGTCACAATGCAAATAAGTGACTACGGGAATGATATCCGTATCACACTCCCTCTCACCAAGACTCAGGGAACATCCCTGGAAGTGAGGGACAGAAAGTGGGTAATAGCCAGAAGACCAGGGGAACTTCTGTAAACATGTAATGTTCTGGACATGACACACACAAACTCACAACAACTGTCATTGACCACACAAGTCCTGCACAAAGTCAAACTAGTCAAACTTCCAGCATGGGTGGAGGAGGGGCTCATAAGACCCCATGCCTAGCTGAGGAGGTATTGACATCTCCTGAGAGGTCAACGAGTCGGTTTTCTTCAAGGGTCTGGCTGCTGGTGGGTTGCCCATGTTCAAGTGGATAATATCACAGTTGTGCACATCTGAGCATTACTAACTGGACTTTGTAATTTTTTTAAAGAAGAGAACATGAACTTATGAGAGGGATACTATTTGCGGAGAGGTCCAGGAGGAGAGGAATGAGATAGTAAGGGAGCGATATCTCAAAATAAATTGTATGCATAGATGAAATACTCAAAGATTGAGTAAATTTGAACATTTTATTAATAATTTTGTTTTCCTGCCCTTGGTAACATTGATATAGATGTGTAAAGTTGTGTGAGTTCATAATACTTGTTAAGAAAATTGTTTTTATTATCTCAAAATATTTTCTATTTAAAATATTTGCTAAGGCCTTGCTTTTTTTTCTTTAATTTTTAGAGAATTTCATACAATGTATTTTGATCATATTTTTACTTCCCTCCCCCTACTCCTCCCAGATCTACCACCCCTTCCATCCTCACCCAACTTTGGGTCTTCTCTTTTCCCCCATTTAATTCAACTTGTGCGGCCAACATGCTCTCAGGTGTGTGCCCATTCACTGGATCATGGTTGTCCTACCTGTGACCACACAATTAAAGAAAACCTACTGTCCCTTTCCCGGGACTTGAACCCACCTTCCTTCTCCATGCTGGGATTTTTGTCTGACTTCAGCTTGTGTAGAGTTTGTGTATACTGTCACAACCAATGTTGAGGTCATTGTGTGCAGCTGCCCTGTTGTGTCCAGAAGACACTGTCGNGCTGTAGTTTTCTGCTTCCTCTGGATCCTACACTCTTTCTAACCACCTTCCACAGAGAACTTTACCAAAAGAGCATTTCTGTGATGACCAAAATGTACAACTAACAATGAAAAGTAATTTCACCTTATGTATCCCTATCCTGAGAATTGTAATATAAAAGAAAAAAGAATAGAAGTATAGTCTGCTTTAACAATAGCAACTTAGTATTTTCTTTTTAATAGTCTGAGGTGGTAAGAATAGCTCAATTCATTCTATTTATTTAATGGACNAGAAACTCAAGACTANAGGGATTAAGTAGACATGCAGCTAATAGAGAGAGAACTCCTTAGGGCAAATCAAGTTTGGACAGAAAACAGATATTCTATGGGACCATCCCAGGTTTACACAAGAAATCCCAGAGGGGACATGTAATACCAGCNCTCAAAAGGCTAAGGCAGAGAGAGATATCAAGTCAGCCCNCATTACATCTAGCAAGACCCTGTGTCAAACAATTTTTTAAAAAATAAGAAGAAATTTTAAAAAATTGCAGTAATATACTCATAACCTACAATTTAGCATTGTAATCAGTTTCAAGTATCTGATTCAGAAGCATCAAGTATCTACATTGCTGTTACCACCACCACCTTCCCTCATTTCAAACTAAACTTCTCTACTGCTATCAAAATAACTCTTCTCTTTCCAACTACAAACCATTGTTCTGCTATTTGTCTCTGTACCTGCTTTAAATAGAATCATACAATATCTGTCCGCATGTACCTAGCCATGGATAAGGATTCCAACTACACTTTTGATGAAATATGTATTTATTATTTTATNTGTATGAGTGTTTTGCTTGCAAGTGTGTCTGTGCATCACATGAATGNAGTGCCTACAGAGGCCAGAGAGGGTGTTGGATGCTCTGTAACTGGAATTACAGACAGTTGTGAGCTGCCATGTGGGGGCTGGGAACCAAACCTGGGTCCTCTGCAAGAACAGCAAATGCTCTTTACCACAGAACCATCTCTCCAGCCCCATGCAGTTAGTTGCACTACCTTTAAATGCTGACTAAATAGTGCATTGTGGATTGTATGTATATTAAGGCTAACTAAGTAGTCCACTAGCTGTATCATCACAAAAGTCACCACATCTAGTTTACATAGTGCTAGGAATTGAACCCAGAGTTTTATGCATGCTGGGCAACATTCCCAGGGAGGAACTCAAAACAGTTTTTGGTTGATGGTGGTGGTGACATTTTGGCATTTATCTGTTAGTAGGCATTCAGACCATTTCTACCTTTAGCCATTGTCATTAATTCTGCCATGAATGTTGATGTACAAATATCTATTTGAATCCCTCCTTTCAATTCTTTTGGGTATATACATGGAAATGTAATTGCTGGGTTGTATACTTATCTGTGTTTAATTGTTTGAGAGAACTCTACAGTGTTTTCCACTGAAACTGCCCTTTTAGCAATGCCTGTAGACCAGGTCCTCCACGCCCTCACAGGTGCTTATTATTTCCCAGGATTTTAAGCTGACATAAGGGGCGTGTGTGTATGTTATGGGTGGGCTTTCTCCAGATCTCTTTTGTTGCCATTAAGTTAGACCTTGAGACTGGGAAACTCTCAAAATAGAGGAGAGCAGAAACTGTTTGCCCCAAAGAATAGTTCTTCACTTTGGCATCCAAATTGNGATGTCTTAAGTTCCACAGTTTGGAAGAGGAGGTGTTGCTTTGAGGAGAAAAGTTAATTTTTAGACTTTGAAATCCTATTTTTATAGATTAGATCACTTCAAAATTCCAACATTTGACCATTTTAACCTATGAAAATGGAATTTGCTATTGTTTGTCCTGTTAATATGCATCAAAAACCACAAGATTGGCAAATGGGGTTTGTATACTCCCCCTGGATAAAAAAGATCATGAGATGTCATGTCAAAAAGTTCTTACCCTTGTGTTGCTAAGAACAATCACAAGGGCAGAGTGACAAAAGCCTTGTGAAGGTGTGTGTAGTGTCAGGCACCTCAAAGGCAGAGGGCAAGTGGCTAAATAGCCATTTAGGTTTGGAATAATGGTTTTACCACACAGCTTGAGCAGATGACATGCCACAAGACGAGACACCACACTGACTGGCCAAAAGGAAGTGTTTTTCTCGTTCCTCTGGTCTCACACACACTGTCAAGAAGAGACTGTCAAGGAGAGACAGAAAATCTCTTGAATCCCAACAGGGTAGTGAGGAAGTGATAAAATTGCTGGGATCCCAAGAGGTCCAAGGTTGGGACAAGGAGACAACATTGAAACCANGATAAAATGGGCTGGATCAGAAATGAGGACCTTCAGTGTCCAGTTCCAGCATAACACAGGAAAAACAGGTGAAGTCATCCATGGCCTAGCAAGGACCAAGCAGTGAAGGACACTGGAGGGTACGAAGCAAGACATGCCAGAGCAGGGGCCATGCAAAGAGTGGACATCTTTCTGTCACACCAAAGCAAGAGTATACGTGAACGTCTTAAAGATTTTATTGTGGAAAAGGGTAAGGAAGGTAGACGCAGAAACCCCTGAATTGAGGGTCTTAGTGGAGTCTTGTCAGAACAGTTCTCCTGAATGGGCAAATGTTACTCTGCTTCCTTCCCCAGCTCCCAACCGAGATCAGTTAGAAGAATAAACCAATTATAAATTTTTAGATACCGCATACTGAACACCCAATAATCATGCACTCCAAAGGGAGTTGTTTGTAGGAANAAAACAGACTTCTGTTTTTAACATGCTTGCAGTCCTTGGTGGGTGGTAATGATGGCCCCAAGCTCGACAGCTGTAAAAGCAGTGAAGCTCAGCAGTTTGTCCACCATTATATCATATTGATAACAACCGGGACACTTACATTTTCTGACATCAGGTCCTGGACACTCCTAGTGAAGAGAATTAGTTTGAACGACACT
>LZPO01027709.1:0-13837 GCA_001675575.1 Neotoma lepida | reverse complement strand
CAGAGAACACACAGAAGAGAACAGAAAGAATGTAAGAGCTGAGGGATGGAGAGGGGCATTGTGAAACTCTATCTACTGAGCGTGGGATGGCCAACACACTCAGGAACTCCCTGCCACTAGGTCTACCTGCACAAGATCAAGCCAACAAGACCAGAGAACATTCCAGCAGGCAGCACTAACTGGATTCAATTTGTTACCAATAACAACAAAATGATAGGACATGAAGGTGGGAGAGGGCTGGGTCTGGGAGCTGACTGGATATGAGCAAAACATATTATATAATGTATGAAATTGCCAAATTAGAAGTAAAAGATATTCTGTTAAAAAATACTCATGAGTGTTTTCATGTTTCTTAAGCAAAAATGTAGGAAACACCTTTAAGAAAGAAAGAAGCAGAGGAGTAAATTCTGAACAGAAACTCTGAGGGACAGGGACCATTTCTAACCCTTTATCTGAGTTTTATCTGCACAGCAAATCTTTCCGTTCCCCTCAACTGTGCTGTCATCCGACTTCCTAATATCACTCACAGCCCAGGATCTGATTCCTTGTGGCTCCTTTGTAATGTCCTCTAGTATAAACACAAAGGTCCTTTTCAGCAACACAGGTCATAGACTTGTTTGGTTCTAGGCGGCTGCTTAGTAAGTCACCTCACATCCTGGTGCACAGGGTACTATAGATAATTAACATTGTGAATTCCCTATAAAAATCCAAGCCAAGGTACCCTTGGTCAAAGATTGCCAACACAAGAAAATCTTTTGTGTGAACAGGAAACTGATTTGCGTACTTACTGTTAACTAGACAAACAACTCGAGAGGGAATTGCACTTGTCATCTTGGCAGCCCTGTTCATATAAAGAGGCTTAACTGGGAGATTAAGACAAATTCTATCTGAAAATATTGCACAGTAAAACCATACACCTGCTGGAGTTCAAAGCGGAGTGCTTCTATTACAGGTTGTGCAAGCACTGGGAAAAGTTTATATGGTCACAAGCCTGGAAATCGAAGGCAAAGCCCCCACCCCCCAACCAGGGCTGTTTGAGCTCTCAGAATAAGACGGAAAGTTACGCTGGTCTGTGCCTGAAGGAAGTCCAGCTAGACTGACGAGCCTGAGCTGCAGAACACTATGGAAACTGCTAAAGTGCTGTGGGGGAGGGGAACCAATGGCCTTCAAAAGGCAAGGAGTACATTAGCCTGACAGAACTTTTCTAATTCCAGCAATAATGAATATGCACACACATACACACACACACACACACACACACACACACATACATAGCTCCCTAACCTATAGGCTAATTACCCTTTATGTCTGGTCCAAGATTTTGAGCTGAAATAAATAGAATTAATGGGAAATCCAGGAGAACCAACAACAGGCTTCAAGCTTCTGCCCAGACTGAAGTTCTCTGGAAACTGGCCCCGGACAAGCACAAGTAGCATTAGTATAACCCAGGTGTGCAGTGGGTGTAGCCGGAGATGCCCGTTCAGCTCCNTGTTAATCAAATGACTGCTGTTTTTATTACTACCTGCAATTTTCAAATTAATGACCTAATGCTGCACAGGAAGAATAGACCACCTCTTAGAGGGTAGTTGGATTTAGTTTTTAACCCAAAGCAGGAAATGCTCTGACTGGCTCTGACCCTCTCCTGAAGTTGCTCTGGGCACACTGCCAAGGCTGGCTCACAGGCCTTGGTTCTTCCGTTTTTTATCTAGTCCAATCCCTTTCCTTTAAGCTTTCTCTTTTTCTCGCATCTCTCTCTGCAATACACTTCCCTGCTTCGTAAGTGACAGAGGCAACCTGTGTGCCTTGGCCTCCTGCTTGAAAGAGAAAATCAACTGTGGCCAAGGTACAAGTCATGTGTTGCCTTAAAGGCATAGAATTGCATGTAAATCCACAAAAATAGACTACACTGTGCATTTTGGGACCCCAGAGTCTCCCTTCTCTCTCTCTCCCTCTCTCTGCCTCCCTCTCTCTCTTTTCCAGGCTGTTCCATGATGTACTGTGTAGACAACAAATATTCTTTCTGCCTCAACCTCCCAGATGTTAGGGTTGCAGATACGAGGCAACTATATCTGGCCTGGTGTTTTTGTTTTGTTTCTTAGATTTATTCATGTGCAAACAGTTGGGCTAATTGTGGGCTCCATGCCAGTGAGCTTCCACCCCCGTAGGTGTTCATAGAGTGCCAGGGGCAGCCTTCAATTTCCAGCCACTAATAAGGTAATCACTCTTCTGGTGAATTGGGCTATGTTTCTTTCAACTGAAATAATTATGTCTTAATTATTCACTTTGCAACAAAACAAAACAACAACAAAAAAACCCCTGTGTTTCCAAAAGCTCCAACATTCAAACCCCTTAGCAGTTTCTCATCAATTTTAACACAGATCTCAACCCAGGCAAACTCAGAAACACACTCATTCATTGTTCTCTCTGCCTGTCACACCACCTCCCCTGCCCCATTCTCTTCCCATGTCTCCCCTGATTCTGGGTACCTAATGAATTGGTTTTAGAAGCCTAGTTAGAATCCCCTGAATATAAACTAGTTGGAGTTCAGCTGGGCAATGGGATCGTGCAAGGTACACGGAATGCCACCTGTTGGCGTTTTATTTGCCTTCACAGTGGAAGAAACTTCAGCACATAAGCCGCTGTCTGGGAAGCACTCTGCACATCACGGTGATTCTCACTCATTTCCTGCTGCCTCAGCAAACAGGGAAACACCTATGTTCAAATCCAGAGTACACTACCTCCTAGCTGTGTGACCTCCAGCCTTTCTCTTACCTTTCTAAGCCTTGCATTCAGGCTTACTGCCAAACAAACACAGCTTTAACTGGTCTTCCTGGGGTTTCCCTTGGAGTCAGAGGTCATTTCCACCTAAATTGAAAAAGACAAAGCATTTTCAAACAACTAACAAATAACTGATGTTGCTTCTAGACCCTCCCTTCATAAGATTTCCTATTTCCTGCCCCAGCTGGTGAAATCAGGGATGCACTGAGTGGGACAGTTGTTACTGACCCACTACTCACCTTCCAGCAGTGCTCACAACACTTATTGTAGAAGTACTTAACAGGTGGTTATGAAAGCATGAATGTCTGTTGTACAAAGGAGTGAGCCCTACTGAATGAAAACATGAGAAAATGGATTTTTTTTTTTAACATGAGAAGTGTGCCTGGGCCAAAAATATATTATTCAGCAAAGCGCTTTATAACACAGAGTGAGAGATGACTGTCTCAAGTAGTAGGGCTTAGTTCTTAAACATTACATTCCCCTATCAAGATTGCCCAGTAATGAACCCAGGGAGGCCTGACCTTCCAAGTTGAAGCAAGGTTACATTGTCTTGTTTGGGACACTTATCAGGTGTTTCCTGAATGCCATGTGTCAAAAGCTATTTTAATGCCGGCCCAGAAGTCTTTTGTTGCTAGAGCAAAGAACAGTAGATCAAAGTCCCAGATAGGGAGTAATTTAGAAAACACTCCAAGTTAAAAATCCCACATAACAGTAGCCATCTCAAATGGTCATGATGAGGACTAGATTAGATCATATATATGCTACACACTCAGCATAGCATTTATCCAGCACTTAGAAAATATTCTAATTTTACCAGAGTGTAAAGCCACATTTTTAGAATTATGCAGAGTCCACAAGTCAGCTAAAATATGCATCTATGCTTACAAATATGCACTGATGGCCAGTGTCATTCTGTAACAGCCACCGTAGTAGGGATGCTAGAAGCAAGGGATGATTCAGAGACAGGATGCCTGTGGGTTTTCAAGGTGGTGTCCTTCAGCAAAAGCCTGCAAAGGGGGCAACGGAGGAGGCCTGGAAGAGGGCAGAGGTTGTGGTCCCAGACAAATCTACTAAGTCCTCCTCTCTTTCCAGGATCTAGAGGAAGACTTGAGCTTCAATAACAGCAAGTAGCTGTTGGCTTTTGAGTTAGGAGGACCAGCCTTTTACTCCCCTATATCCATACTAGCTTGGATGCTACAGGCTGCATCCCCTCCCTGTACCTAAACTACAGAGTCATAACCTCTAGGGTCAGACAGTCCCACTTGAGCTGCAGCAATAAACCCCCTAAATAGGAAGCACATTAGTCATCTCGGGATTCCATAACAGAGAACATAGAGCATGTGACTTATACAATAGAAATTAGTTTCTCATTCTGGAGGATGGCATTCTAGGCCAGCAAGGGTGGTGATGAAGGCCCATTGCCTGGCTTATAGATGAATGTCTTTCCACCGTGTCCACCAGCTGAACAAGAAATGTAAAAACAAAACAACAACAACAAAAACCTCTCTCCCTCACCTCTTTCCTATTGGCTCAGAGCCTAACCTTTATGACTTCATTTAACCTCAGTCGCCCCCTCAAGGCCCTGTATCCAGACACAACTATGCATAAGGTGAAAGTTCCTACATACGAATTTTTGAGAGACGATATCATCCATACCCAGAGACATCTGTGATCTGTAAGAAGCCAAAACTCAGAGCCACTGAGGCACAAGTCCAGATGCCAAGTATGGTAGATGGCTTGAAGATGATAGCCAGGGCTTTCTTCTTTATACCTGTCTCTCTTTCCTCCGTCCTATGTGTCTGGACTGGTTTTATGAACGATTTTGACTGACAAAATATACAGGAAATAACAATTCCAACCTCAGAGTTAAAGAGACCTTAGGAGCTTCCATGTATTGTATTAGAAGCCTAGTGCCATCACATGAATATGCCTGGGTTGGCCTATGGGGCAATGACAGACATTGTCCCAGCCAACAGCCAACCAGTTAACCACCAGACACATGAACAGGGCTCAGATGTGACCCACTGTCTGTCTAGTAGAGCTGGAAGCAAGAGCCACTAAGCTTAAAGTGGAACAAGAACTTATTAAACAGAATAGATCATGGGACCATCCAAAAAATGAGAATTAGCCTACAAAAATAGGGAGAATTTTAGGGTTTAAGAACCAGTCCTTCTCTAGTTTTTAATTTGTATGACTTGGCCAATAACCTGTCTGAAGCATGCTCCTCATGTGCCAAACAAAGATTATATTTTAAGCCACAAAGGAAACTACCAAGGAGCTTAAGTGAAAGTCAGTGGGTAAAGGGAAAAGGAAGGAAAAAAAATTACACAAACTTGAGTGACTTTACAGGACCTAATCTGAGAAGCAGGAGTCCTGGTCTAAAGGTCCCAAGCTTCTCAAGTTAAATCTGTATGAGTTTTAAGAAATATGTTCAAACATGAAGTCTGTGATTATGTTTTCTAAGAGATGAAATAAAGGTGGCCCCCAAGTTCTCAGTCCTACAGTAAGAGATATCTAACATGGGCATTAGTTAGACTCTGAGTAACCGTGAGGCAAGAAAGAGCACTGTGTGGCACATCTCAGACGTGACTTGATATCAGTTCTACATTCACCAACCCAAAGTGTAATAAGAAGAAAAAGACCTGGTAACTTATTAATTCCTAAGCAATTGGTTGGATTCCTAGGCCACACTGGCAAGTTGAATTTATGTTCTGGGGAAGGGGTAACTTTGAAATATGGGAAAACCTTATATAAGTGGATATATCTTAGCAAGCAGTCAATCTGGAACTGATGTCACCAGTCAAATTCTCTAGGAGTTACATAGTAGTTCAGACACAGTTTGAAAGTAAAACCTAGGAGAGCTGAGGAAGTCACAATTAAAACCAAAGCAGCAGAAGGTCAAACAGACCTTGCTTTCCCAACGACCCCTGAATAATCCAAACAGCGGAAGCAGTGGGAACCAGAGGGAAGGAGCAGGATGAAGAAGGTGGGTGAGGTGATGAATTGGAGGATGTCAATCAAAACATTTACATCAGTGCCCGCCCACGGCTCTGTTGTCACGAAGGGAGCGGTTAGTTCTTACAGCTACAGACTCCTGGTCCGTGTCCAGATTGAAGGCATGAGGACAGCTCTCTAAGTGGGAGTTAGAGTATGGGAAAATGAATAGTCGAGTCTGGAAAAAGCAGAGCGTGCTCGGAGAAGCTTGTGGACGCCAAGGACGACCAGGATTCTTGGCACTGCACTCCCTCACCCATTCCCCACACAAGCTGTGGGGAATTCTGTAATGAGAACCTGCTACAGTATTACAGGAATATGGATGTTCATTTGGGCTAGGAGCTACATCGGTAGTTAGAAACAGACAAGCAGAATTGTAAACACTGAGGAAAAACAACTGTAAAGAAGTAACCAAACACTAGCCACAATTAAGTTCTCAACTCAATAAATAGAATTGGGAAAAGATAGAATTATAGCAAACAAAAATGCAGAATAATATAAGCAATTAAAATAAAACAAAACCCTCCAAAATGAAGGGCTTCTTCCAATTGCTTTGAAGGGATTCTGGGATGGAAACTCAGTGATGAACGCACCAGTAGAGATCTCTGCAGTGGAAAGTTTGATCTACTGATGGCCCAGGAACAAAAGAGCAAAATATGCAGAGCTGAAGAGTCAATAAGAGAAGAGGCTATTTCTCTAACCATAAAGCCCAGAAGAACACAGATGGAAGATGGGAGGGAAAACTTCAAGAGTATGAGGAAGAGCCCAAAGGATAAATATTAACTTAGTAAGAGTTCCAAAAAAAGCACAAGAGAGGGGACGTTATAGAAGGAATAATAAACACAGTAAAAGATTAAAATGTTCTTATCAGATTTTCAGATGAAAAATCTCACACTAAAAACAAAGACGAAGTCCCTTAGCTTCATCTTGATGAATGTCAGGACCCAAATATTGAACTATCCAAAAGCACTTGAGGGGGACCAAGAGTATGCCATTAGGAGATGATCAGATTAACGTCGACTTCTTAGTTGCAAAATTTGTTGCGAGATAGCAAAGACACAGCATCATCACAGCTCTGAGGAGCAGGCATTTGGGACCTAGACTTATAAGCCCAAGCAAGATCTCACTATCATGTAAGAACATGCAATCATCTTTGATAGAATGTGTATATTATATCAAATTTACATCGTTGCTCATTGCCATATAAGAACACACACTTTTTTTGATGGAATGTGTATAGTATATCAAATTACAACCTTACTTAGAAAATGTACCATTAAAAAATTTCTCTAACAATATATCAACCCTCAGTTAATGTGCTTCATTTAACATGTTGAAAGAGTAGTATACTTAGAAGTATCTGAGTATAAATTCTTAAGTTCTATGGAATAGTTAGGAAAACTGGCCACATGTTATTATAATATATGTTCTCAATAAATTTCAAAGTGCAGAAACTATTACAATGATATTTTTCTTACTCTAATTTTTCTAACATAATACATTCACACAAAAAGAACAAAGCATTATTCCATCTACTGGCAAATTATCTCAAATAGTAGTATAAATAATTATATTATTCATATTACATTTTATTATATATTTTATCTCTGTAATAAATCCTGCATGAAATCAAAAGCAAATTTGAAATAGAATCAAATTAAAAGTGAATGTGTTTAAAGGAAAATGAGACCTGCAGAATGTGGTCAAGATAATATGTGCAAGGAAATCCAGAATTAAAAAACACTTGTAAGAGAATATCAAAGTTTAAAATAAGTTAACCAAGTACTTGAATTAGGAGGCTTAATAAATGAAAATGAAATCAAAGAAATTGGGACTCAAAGAAGATAATGATAGGATACAGAACTGCAAGGAAAGATTTGAACAATACGAGAAACCAGTGTGGTCTTTTTGAAGGACAATCAGAAGCCTCATCAAATATAGAAATGAGGAAGAAGCATCTGTAGGACGGCAGACAAAGATTAGCGACAAACTGTGATGAGCTGGATTACCAGGCTTAAATTCTATGTTGAAACCTAGGTGGGGGAGGGGCCGTTCAGAACCTGCGTGGAGAAGAATGACATGCTTGTGTATTCGGCTCAGAGAACTATCCTTGCAGTGACGCAGGTGAAGGACAGGGGAATGGAGTTGGAGATCCCAGCAAACAGGCTTTGCAAGCCCAAATAAAGAGTAACAACAGAGACACAGAGCAGGCGAAGGATTCCGGAGATCTTTAGAAATGACAAAGCACAGGCTTTGGGGGCCACCTGGATAGTGAAGTAAGCAGCTGGGGAGGAGCAGAGTCAGAAGCTCTAGATGAGGATTCATGATTAGAGATATTAGAGCTATTTTGGACCTTCACATGGGCACTGTGGAGGGAGTCTAGGTTGAATACATGAATTTAGGATTAATATGGGTCCCAAAATAATTATTGATTCCAAAGTAGACTTTTGTCTTGGTGCTGGTGCAATCATCAAGCAGCATTACCTTGAAATATTATGAGACTGAGTCAAGGCTTAGTAGGAAAGAAGACAGAGACAAACTCGCAGTGTCCATCGTGGGCATGGGTGAAAGTGCAGTGGCCAGCATGCAGTACACTGACTGACCCTGCTACAGGAAAACTTTAAATCATGGATGAAATGAGGTTTGTTCCCAACATCATGTGGTATAAGAAGAAAATTAGCAATTAAGTGGAACCATCAAATCATCAATATTCAAGAAGGGGGCACTGGTGTTCTGGTTTGCTTTTTGATACTGTGATTAAACACTCCAACCAAAAGCAACTTGGGGATGGGGTAGTTATTTGACTTATAATCCCAAGTCATAATCCACCATTGGGAGAAATCAGGGCAGGATCTCAAGGCAGCGGCAGCATCTTGAAGTAAAAACCATGGAGGGACATTGCTTGCCTGTTTGCTCTCTTGCTCACTCTCTGTCATGCCTCCTTAGCTTTTTTTTTTTATACCGTGGACCCTCCTATATCAATAAGCATCAAGACCACCCTCCTAGACATCACCACAGACCATCCTGATCTAGGCATTCTTATACTGTGGCTTCTCACCTCGGATGACTCTGGACTGTTGGCCATCTGACTAACCGGGACAGCCTGTCTGAGTTCAGCAAGTTTGACTAGCTTGGGTTTAAGCATGTTACTGTTAACCACCAGTCACCCCAAGTAACCTGGGTTGTGCATGTAAAGTAAAAGGTGGCCAGAAAGCTGCAAATATCAATTCACTTCACTGTTCCAGTTACACCCACAGGAAATCAAAGTGGAAGAAGTGTTAATAAAGTAGTTGGGATTAATGTCCCAACTATTTTTGGTGCCAGAAACAGAACCCACTATCTGATACATGCTAGGCAAATGCTACCATTGTGCTACACCACCAGCCCCAATTTTCATTCATATAAATTCTTCTCTATTGTCCTGTGCCTTTAATTTAGGCCCCATACATTTCAGAGCCAATCACTTTGGCCCTGACCTAGTTTCCAGAGCAAACACTTTGCGATCCTCAGTACACTTTATTGACTTCCCCCCACTCAATAGACAGAAATAGCCTACCTTTATTAAATTTAAATTACATTAAACGTGTATTGCTGATGCTGAGTTTGTAGAGTTACGATGGCCTGAATAAGAAGCAGAAGCAAACATCTAGAAAGCTGTGTTATGCCAGCATGGGAAAGGCATTGTTCCAGAAGACTGCATGGGTTTTTAGCATACAGTGTATCAATAACTGCTGTGAAACCCTGAATTAATTAACTGCTTGTTGGGGGTGAACAACTTATCCTCATTGGCATGGAATTTCCTACTTTAAGTAATTATATATAATATATATTTATATATAAATATATAACTAGCAATTACATATTTAATTAATATTATACACACATATTACTAAATGAATATATATTCATTCTTTGAGAATTTAATGCAATTTTTTTTATCATATTTAACACCACTCCTTCCCCTAACTCCTCCCACATCTTCCGTCACCTCCTTTTTAAAAGCATTTTAACTCCAATTTGTGCTGCCCATGGACTCCCGGGTATGAGGCTTAGAAACCCCTCAGTTTTACTATCTTCTAAAGCTGATATTTGCAGCTTCCCAGTCACCTTTTACTTACATGCACAGCCCAGGTTACTTGGGTGACTGGTGGTAACAGTAACATGCTTAACATTTACATTTTATTAAATGTTCTGGGCCAGTCACTTGGTCAGCATATTGACTGTTTTCTCTTAGCCTTAACTTCCTTTTTTGTAAAACAGCTAGACTAGATTATCTGTGGAATCCAGACAGCTCAGAAATCTCAGAGACAGATCCAATACATGAGAAAACAACATGGCTGTGTGTGTGATAGTTTGATATAATATACTAGCTTTGTTTTATAACATAGTATTTTATTTATTTACTTTTTATTATTTTATGTTACTTTATGTGGCTAGGTGTTTTTCCTGAGTCTATGTGCATCACATGGGTACAGTACCCATGGAAACCAAAAGAGGAAGTTGCATCCCCTAGAACGGGAGTTTTAGGTGGTTGTGAGCCTCCATGTGGGTGTTCTTAATCACTAAGCTGTCTCTCCAGCCCTTATTTATTTTAATATATGTATTTGTTTAGTTTTTAACAAAGAAAAGAACACACACAATTTACTACCTTAAGTATAGGAGTATTGAATTGCTCCATAGGATAGTATTTTAAATCCCCAAGATTCAGTCCCACAAGATTACACAAAGGGATCACATTCTCTCTAACACACAGACACTAATATTTTCCATGGACCTTAAGCTAGAAGAAACTGGGAGCCAGGGAAGCAGGAGGCACAGTGCAGCCTGGCATAGCAGCCAGTTTTGAAACTGAGAGGCTTCCACTTCACAGTCCTGCCCATCCCGGCCCAGCCAACAGGAGATCCCGCTCCTTTTATTCGGTGGCCATCAACAACAAAGATCATGAATAGAGATCAGCATACAGTGAGAACGGAAGCAGAGCTTTGTGAAGCCCTGAATACGCCAGGCACTGGCCTGGTTTGAATAGGGCTAGTCAAAATAAAAGGAATCTTTCTCCAGCTGAGACCAAGAGGTTGCTTATCTCTATGACTTCCGGTACTGAGTCCCTCAGAAAGAGGGCGACACCAAAGGAGTGTGTGGTAGTTTTTGCTGCTCCTCTATCCCCAGGAACTCCCTTCAATAGATTCCCTTTTTCTCACACACAAGAAGCTCTTAGAAGGGCCATAAAGTGCGCATAAAATGAAAGCTAGGAAAATACATTTTAAGTGCAAAGTCAGATACTACACACACACAGAGATATATGAATAACTAATAATAACTCAAAAGGTATTCAGAACAGTCATCAGGAAATGCAAACTGAAACTGTACTGGGGCACTATGCCACTTAGAACCAGAAAAGCCCACACCTGGATTTGAAATACAGGCAGGAATGTGGCTCTACTAGAATCCTCATGTGTTGCTGATGGGAATATAAAAAGATAAAACTGTTTTTGGAGATATTTGACAGTTTCTTATAACATTAAACAGAAACTTATCTCCGATGGCTAATCTCAGCTATCAGTTTAATGTGATCTGGAATCATCCAAAAGACAAGCCTCAGGGCATGCCTATGAGGGATTATCTTTATTAGATTAACAGAGGTGAAATGATCTACCTACCGTGCGTGGCACTGTTTTCTGGGCTTGGACTGTATACCCCTCTGTGTACAATGTGATTAGTTCCCGAAACCTCCTGGTGCCATGACCTCCTCTCCATGTGTAGATGAATTGTAAAATGGTCTTATTAAATAAAAAACATGGAGCCAGATATTGGGGTTGAAACCTGAGAGATCAGAGGAATAGGGAAAGCCACAGCTAACCTCACTTCACCAACTTCGCACCTTCGAAAGATACCTACTTCCTGTCTACCCACACCTATATCCCTTTCTGTTCTGTTCTCTCGCTTGCTCTTTCAGCCCAGCTACATTACTTCCTCTTCCTGCACAGCTCTGTCAGTTCCTGTCTGTCTGTACAAGCCTCCAGAACTCTATGGTTGGTGCTGGGATTAAAGGCATGTGTCACCATGCCTGGCTCTGTTCCCAGTGTATCCTTGAACTCACAGAGATCCAGACAGATCTCTGCCTCCTAAATGATAGGATTAAAGGCATGTGCTACCATTGCCTGACTTCTGTGTTTACTATAGTGACTGGCTTTTCCTCTGGTCCTCAGATAAATTTTATTGGGGGGCACAGTATATTGGGGGACACAATACATCACCACATCCATGAAAGACAGTTCTCAGAAACTGTGAGCTAAAATGAATCCTTTCTCCCTAAAGTTGTATCTGTTCAGATGTTTTATCAAAATGACAGGAAAGTAGCAAAGACATTATTTTATAATCCAGAAACACCTTTCTTGGTCTTTACCCAAAAGAAATCAGAAGAGGCAGGAATTCCACGGTCAGACATGTATAGAAGCTTTATTATAATAGCTACAAATGGAAACAATATAAATATTCATTAATAACTGAACAGCTAGCTGCACATAGTGTTACAGCTCTCAGGAGGCCAAGGCCATTGGATCACAAGTTTAAGACCAACCTGCAACAGCAAAGCATTATCTTTAATTAAAAAGAAGAACATTATGGTGTTGGTATTTGCCATATAGGTATTATGGCAATGATGCAATGGATGCTATTTAGAATTCAAAAGGAGTAAACTATTGGTATACATAATAGCAGAAACCAAAAAGTTCATGCCATCTAATTCCATTTATATGATGTCTAAGGAGAGGGGACCCCACTATGGTAAGAGAGTGTAATGGGCTCAAACTGGGGAAAGAAGCAACAGCCCTGGAGAGGAGAAAGGAGGCATGGTAGAGCTATGCTTGAGAGTGCAGATGGCACAGCTATCTGCTTTTATCAAAATTATGTCACGCTCAGAGCATAACAACTGTCCATTTTGTTACATGAAAGGTATTATATTTACTTAAAAACAATCTCAAAGTAAACCTCAAAAATAGTTTTTTAAAAAAACAGCAAAGATGTGTATTTCATATGAACACTCTATGAAGATTGTATCTGGTTGTTACTTGTAGAATGTTGGAAGGTTTGGGGGGGGTTGTTGTTGTTGTTGTCACTTTGGTTTTGTTTTACATTCTTTTCCTTTGTGTGTGTGTGGGGGGGGCGCACACACATTTGTGTGCAGGTGTACTCAGAGGCCAGAAGAAGGCATGGATCCTCCTGAGGCTGGAGTTATAGACAATTGTGAGCCACACAGCATGGGTGTTGGGAACCAACCTCCAGTCCTTTGCAAGAGCAGCAAGCATGTTAACCCCTAAGCCCCTGAGCCCCTAAGCCATTTCTCCAGTCACTACTTATAGAATATCTTATAGCTGTTGACTTAATACCCTGTAGGTACTTTACAAGATTGAAAATGATTTATTTCAAGGAATAATTTTATTAGGCCAAATGTTTCTAGTAAGGTTCATTATATTCAAAACCTAGCATTACTGTGTTTGAAATCATCAATATTTAAGTCAAGGAATTATAATTTCTCTTTTACATTCACTAAGGATGAGGCACTTAAACAAGAATAAAGACGGAAAACACAGATGAGGCAGGATAGTAGTAGACAACAGCACACAAGTGGATCCCAGCACTCAGAAGGCAGAGGCAAAGACAGAAGGATAACAAGCCTAGGATCCACATGAGACTGTGACAAAGTGGGGGGGAGTGGGGGATAAGTGGAAGGAAGGAACAAAAGAAGGAGTAGAATTAAACTCAATAATGATCTATGTGGTCCGGCCCACTGTGTTTCTAATGCCCAGCAAGGAGCTAACCGTGGATTGTGGAAGAGTGAAAATGCTGTACCATCCAAAATTACTAAGCTAATAAAATAATTAATATTAGAAGCAGATTGTGCATTTTCCATCACTGCTCTTCCCTGAAGCTGTTAGAGGAGGAGAGCAAGAACACAGGAATGTGCTACTGCTTTTGTTTAACTGGAGTATGTGAGTGACTTGAAGTTGATTCAGGGGTCCAGGGAGATCTTTACAACATGTTTGTTTGTTTGTTTGTTTGTTTGTTT
>LZPO01027708.1:73461-100022 GCA_001675575.1 Neotoma lepida | reverse complement strand
CCTGGACATCTGTATGAACAAGTTATATACATGATATAAATTATATATAACAATGTGTTTATTGTTCATGAATAGTTACTCTTTGGAGATTTGTTAAAAACACATTGTGCTTTATATAATTATAAGACTGTCAAATTCAGGGTGCACTGGAAAAGATTCTAATTATATTCATAACTTTTAGTAAAACACATACCACTTTTAGCCATCTCAGGCAATTTTATCCAAGACTAGAGAATATATAAACTGCTAAAAACAATAATCGTCAGTATTTGTAATTGTTTATCTTTTGCTTAATCATGAGTGCTGCAAAAGTTCAGCTATGTCCCATGTGGAACACATTATATGATTTTGAATATTTTAATAAAAATCTAAATTAACATAGACAGTCATGCATATATTCCATCTTTATATTAACAATCCTTTCACCCATTTCACAATCTTACATATAAGCTTCAAACTTCCATTGTTTAAAATAAGCAATATTTATAGTTACTTACAGAATTCAAAGAATATAAGCAGTACTAAGTTTCTTAGAACATATTTTATGCCTCTTGATATAAGTGTGAATAAATTTACTTTAATTTAATTAATTGTGTGAACATTATCTGATCTTTATGACCCAACTAATTCTTTGGAACCTTATTTTATAATCTGAAGTGCAGTAGCTTGTTCTTAGCTCGAAACCAAGCAAAGTTATGAGTTTATAATAGGCAGAGGCATTCCACGTTTAGAAATATTGCAAAGACAGTAGAAGATAAGAAGCTTAAATCAGTCAACCAAAATATGTTTCACATGGGTAAATAGCAAACATAAGTCCTTGAGATGGGTCTCTGAAAATATAATGCATGATGCACCCTAGGAGAGACCAATCATAGGCTCAGTATCTTCCTAGAACACAAAGGCAGTAGGATTCATAATGCTCCAGTATATTCACAGTGATCTTATCTCTACTCTTCCCACCTCATTCTGGGCTTCAGAGGACCACAAGCAGTGGCTACATTAGTACAGGACACACATTTTACCCTCAAGAAACTGATAAGGTCTTCTACTACATAGGAAATGAGTTCCTGTGAGTATTTGAAAATAACCAGGAGCTGTGGAGAATTCTAACTAATATTTGACCCCTTTGGGTATCAGAGCAATCAATGCATATATATCTACAACTGAATAAAGAAAAACATTGTGCTGTTGATTCACTTCTAGTTAAAAACTAATAAAAAGACTTTATACATTAATATCAATCAAATTTTGTGTAATAGAATTCCAATAATAATTCAAAATTCCATTTGCTCTCTATAACTTAAGCAAGAATTCAAATAAAATATAATTATAGTAGTCATAAAATAGGTTAGATCATAGTAAAATAGCTTATTCAACTTTATTCCAATATGCTTCTTCTATTCATATTGATATTTAAGATATAGTAAGTTCCACAGTATAAAATTATATAGTTCTGCTATGAATAAAGCTAGAAATGGTAATTCAAATACTTCATTACTAAAGAAGTGAGAAAATCAATAGAACTTTAATATCATAAAAGAAAGTGGATATGATTTCAATACCTCTCTGCACTAATGTAATCATTTCCATAATTTGCCTTATTTGTATGCTAAATAAATTGTCTATAAAGTTTACTTTTAATTATTTTCTAGCTTCTAACATTTTTGCTGTCTAACCTTGGGCAAATTATTTAAAACCTTTTCCCTTGACACCTAAATATATGCAATGGGGATATTAAGAATGCATGAAACTTCAGTAAAATCTAGCTGAATTTCTAATATACTAGGAATGTATGAGTTATATTATACTATACCCAAGGAATGTATACATGACATACATAATGCACAGCAGACATTGCACATATTTACCTGCTGTTATTACTAAAATAATGACAATTATTACATTATTAATGTTAGCTTCAGGAAGTCATAGATATACCTCCTTATGTAGCTACCACAATTAAAATGGATTAGAAAAAATAAGAAAATGAGTTAATTTGGGAAAATAATTTGATTGCTTTTCCTTTCTGCTCCCTCCCATTGATCCCCCAGGGTATTATTTTGTTGTTAAGAAAGGAAGAAATTAATTCCTTTTGTTATATATTATGCATGGAATTTTCTGTTAGAAAATAATTTCTCTATGGCATTTATTTGCAAGAGAAAGTGGAAAGATACGTACCAACCAATCTTTTACAGCAACTTATTTTGGTATACATATTTTATAAACAAATATCTTAACATAGTGTTGGTGTTGTTCACTTTGCAAGTGATGGAGGAAATAAATTATGAAGAAATTGTATTAGAACTACATGAAAGAAAAGAACAAGAGAAATATGCTAATTCGTCCAATAACAATTCTGGCAAATGTTTTACCTATATCTGACATCTGTTATTCATAGTTCTCCATTTATGATTTTTGAAAAAAAAGTTAAATTGGAAGTAGATTGTTTTCATCTGTGACAAGACAAAAGGAAACTTTGCATTCCTAAGTTAAGTTTATCTTCCCTGTCCTCTTTGACATACATTTGTGTACACATTGTCATATGTTCTGAAATTTTGTAAATTTCCACCATCTCTCTCATATCTGAGTGAGTGCTGCAACTTGGGTAAGTTTTAGGCAGTTATTCAGATCATATAACACCTCAAAATTCAGAAAATTTCCTATTATCCCAAATGACCTGTATGTCATTCAGGAAGATGACTCTGTAAACATAATTATCTATGTTACCTCTATTTAAAACTAACACATTTTCCTAATGTTAAATTTATATCTAGAGCAATGCACCCAAATATTTGAAAATATTTTTAATTGTGATAACTATATAAATATATGTATATTGACTATTATATATTTATCAATAATATCNTATAGCTATTGCATATTATAAAAATTTTTTCCATACTACAATTTACATGAGCAAAGGTGTTTTCTTTATAACATATCAGGGATTTCCATATTACTTTATTTTTATATTATTGTTAAATAGACATTATACACTTAAATATAATGATATTGGTAAAACTGTGAAAATTTAAGCTTGTTTTCACTTATTCTAAATAAAATGATAAATATGCAAGTATTGTTTTCTTAATACAATAACAAATATCAAGTATGTTATACTTCTAGCATCTGTTTTACAAGTAGATTTCCTGAGCATCTTCATCTTAATAGCTAGATATTCAGATGTACGAGTTTTGGGGTTTTTGAGACAAAGAATCCTCTAACTCACACCATCCTTGAATTTGATATTTAGCCAGAGATGATCTTGAACCTCTGATCTATCTACCATCACCTACTGTTTGCTGAGAATATAGTAACATATCACACTGCCTAATTCTGGAAGTGCAGGAAATCTAATCCAGGGTGTCTTGCAGCTAGTTAAGTATTTTATCAAATTAACTACATCTCCATCTCCTGAAGAGAATTTTCACTAAATAAATGGTGTTGTGTCTTGTGTGAGAGAATAGTGATGCATACATGGAACTGAACTGCAGGAAAGCTGTCAGCATCAGATGTGAGTGCCAGAGTGATATGGAACTTGGACACGAAACAGCTCCCTCTGTAATTTACAGAGGAGCATCCATTTCTCCTTGGTTTACATGGACTTGCACTATTGGTGTAAAGATACTCTGGCCTAAACCCACACACATACACATACACTCACACACATACACACACACACACACACACACACACACACACACACACACACACACACAAAGACAAGTATGCAGGCCAGTGTATCTTCACACACATAGGCACATTCACACATTGTAAAATCACATCAACCATTTTCTAATCATCACTATGAATTTTAATATAAATATTGAATGTTATATATTTTCTACTGATTTGTATGTTGCATTTTATCACTTCTGGTGATGCTAGTTCAGCACAGAATTGACAGAGACTCTGGTTGCTACAGAAAAAAAATTACTAATAACTCCAGAATAATTTTGTTAAGTAGTTTTTGTTTGCAATAATATGAAAAAATAGAAATTTACTATACAATTCCTTGTTTCCTTTATACAACAGACGACCATATCTGAATTTCATATTCACATATTCAACCAAAGATAAAAATTTTTCTTTTACTTTTGAGATTATGATTATATTATTTCTCCCTCCCCTTGTATCTTTCCAAGCCATTTCCTTGCTCTGTTTCTTTCTTTTTCTTTTTTTGGTTTTTCGAGACAGGGTTTCTCTGTGTAGCTTTGGCGCCTTTCCTGGAACTCACTTGGTAGCCCAGGCTGGCCTCGAACTGCCTCTGTCTCCCGAGTGCTGAGATTAAAGGAGTGCACCACCAATGCCCGACCCTTGCTCTGTTTCAAATTCATGGCCTCTTTTTAAAAAAATGTTTTATGCATATATGTATATATTTATATATTACTTCATAAATTGCTCAGGCTGTATAATGTTTCTCACATGTGTGACTTCAGGGCTGACCTTTTGTATTGGAAAACAAATTGGTATAATCTTTCCTGTGGAAGACTATTCCTTAGTTGCCTGTAGTTCTTTATGTAGGGTTGCGGACTTGTAGGCTTTATCCACCACTATCGTGTGTCTATCCTTTCTGGTTACATCCTAATATTGTAACCAACAGAGTAGAGATGATATTGCTTTGATAGTACAAAATTACAATATATGAAAGGAAATGCTTGTAACGTTTACACAAATAACACATCAAAGTATATACTATACACACTTTCAAAATAATTGAAGAAGTGCCTTTGTTTGAAATATATTTCAAAATTTCATGATCCTGTAAATGTGTACATTAGCTTCTTTGATTAGACAAAGTAAACAGTTGATTAGAGAAAGTAAATTTGCAAGAAAAGCTGAAGAGAATTTGATANATGGTTCTGTGGATGATGCTAAAGAATTGTCCTGTAAAACAAAATCCTCAAATCTTTTTGGAGACAATGTACTTAAATCATATAGAAATACGCTTGCAGTTTGAATGTCTTACAAGTATGTCTGCAAATGATGGCTATGATTTAAGTAATTAGTTTTCAGAGGATTAACAGGAACTAACATATAAGGATATGACAGACATAACAATTTAATAGTCACTGCATGAAGAGTCAAAGATAGACATATAAAAGGATAAAAAGTCATGTCAAGCTGTCCTTATACCCCCTTGAGGTAAAATTTTATGAGACAAGTATAAAATGGAGAAAAGATTGAATGGCTTTAAAACTTTGAAGTAAGAGAGCAAGGAACAAACACATTAAAACTGTGAAGTTTCTAAAACCTTTTTTTGGAGGGAGAAAAGTCTAATGAGGTCATCATGCTATTTCTGTACTTCAGTCTATTTAAGAGGTAGATTACGTTTATTGATTTACAGATGGGGAGCTATTCCTTTAACTCTGAGATGAGACCAACCTGATCATGATGGACAATCTCTTTGATGTGTTCTTATATTTAGTTTGGAAGAATTTTGCATGCAAGTTCATCAGAGAGATAAGCCTATAATTTTATTTTATTCTCATATCTTTTCTCTTTTTTTCATTTAAAGGTAGCATTGGATTTGCAATGTTTCTCCTTTACGAATTTTATAAATGATTTGAAGAGTATTGGTATTGAATATCTAGTAGAATTTTGCAATTTATTCATCTGGGCTTGTTTTTTGGTTGTTCTTGGAAACTTAATTACATCATATATCTCATTGGATGTTATGAGTCTATGTAAATTATTTAATTATTTTTGATTTACAACTGATAGGTTCTACCTACCTGTATCTGGAAATTAATCCATGTCTTTTAGATTTGATAGATTGGTGGAATATACATTATCAAACTATTTCCTAACGATTCTTGGAATTTTATTATTGTCTATTGTAAAATTTCTCTTTTGATTTCCAATTTTATTAATTTGAATCCTCTCTCTATTTTGGTTAANTTGGCTAAAAGTTTGTCAGTCTTGTTAATCTTTTCAAAGAAAAGATTAGTTTCATTGATTCTTTGTATTACTATTCTCATTCTATTACTTTATAATCAGCCCTTATTTTGATGTTCGCTGTCTACTATTCTGGAGTTTTGTTTACTCTTGTTTTTCCAAGGCCTTTTATGCATCAATAATTTATTATTATGAGAATATATTTGGCTGGGTGGTGGTGGCGCACGTCTTTTATCCCAGCACTTGGGAGGCAGAGGCAGGAGGATCTCTATGAGTTCGAGGCCAGCCTGAGCTACCAAGTAAGTTCCAGGAAAGGCGAAAAGCTACACAGAGAAACCCTCGGAAAAAAAAAAATTGGTTCTCACTGGATTACAGCTGTCATCTTTGCTTTTCTGTCTTGAAAATACTTAGATGTCTATTTTTCTCCTAGTCTAGAAAGAGTAGCACATTGACTAATAAAAATGACCCTAAAAAGTAAAATGTGTCTGGCTCATTTGCAGGCCATACAATAAATTGCACACTTGCACAATATGAATACACTTTTAGTGTCAATAGAAGTTAAAGAAAACATAATTTACCTTTTGGTACTGGANGGACCAACTTTGTAACCAAGAGCTCTGAACAAATTTATTGGCAGTAGAGAAATAAAATGTGTTTCTATGATTATACAGCAGAGACCAAATTACAGGAAAATGGCTGTGATGGGATTTAAGAAAATGCTACTGAAACAAAAAATAATGAGTTACTACTTTTTGGTTTACTATATCTGAATTATGATTTATTTTATTTTGACTCTGCAACACATGTAGTCCTGTATAGGCTAATAATCTACTCAACTCAACTCTATATTAGTGATTTTAATTGTTGTTTGAACATTAAATTTCATATTTCATGATGTCTTCTGACCTAATTGAGGACCAAATGTAATCCAGTTGTCTGAAATAGCCTACCATGGACAAAATATATAAATAATTAATCGGGAGCTGCATACCTAGCCATATTCTCAAAGGATAGATATGCTTACAAGATTGATTTCTACACTTTTACCATTTAATTTAGTGAAAAACAATTAACCTAAAAACATTTCCTTGTTACTATTTTTGGAGAAATATTAAAATGTGGAGACAACTGTCATCATCAAATCAGTGTTCTGACTAGGTAATTGCAATTGTCCCTACTAGTGAACATTTGTTTGACCATGACCTGAGAAAGCAGAGTAAACAAGGCATAAACATAATATATTCCAGCAGGGGGTGTGGTCTACCCACATTTGCAAAGAAGAAAGACCATGTATTTATCTTGTCATGTGACCTTTGGTGAGGAACAAAAGCCTATTCATCCCAGCTAGGACACTGACAACAAAACAAACACTATCCTATTCAAGGGGACCATGTACAGGAGAAAGAGAAGGCATTATCAGTAGGATCATGAGTGATTTAATGCCTGCTTAGTCACAGAAAACCCTTCTAACATAACTGAAGACTCAAGGGAACTTTGTCCCTGGAGCTTTGTGCAAAACTTGAAGGCAGTTCAATATGGATGAAGGTCTCCTTCGCAGCACTTGACTGTTCATACAACATTGATGGGGCTTTGTGACCCTTGTTATTTCAGCTTTTCCTCAGCCTGTAAGTTATATGAGCCTTTCTTCAGCAGCGAGTACATCACCTCGGGGCATGGACTACCCTTGTGCCAATGGCAGCATTACCACCCTAGCCCGGAAGAGGAGACAGTAAGTGAATATTAACAGGAAACAGCATCAGCATGCACAGGCTTTTATATTACATTAGAATCTTTTATACTAAATATACTTTTATATTAATTAGAGTTAGTTTTGACAGTTTCCACAAATTTTCTTTTTGTTTTTATTTTTTGCTTTTGTTTATAACAGTAATAAATGTCAATTAACAAATTCATTAAATATGCAGCAGACATTGATAGTACCAAGAGTAATAGCTTTGCTTTTATGGCTGAATCATGACAGAGTATTGGCATTTCACGTCATATAGTGCTTGCAATTGTAAAGTTCTAATACCGTGCAATGTGTTTTATTTTCTAATAAGTGCTGTGCAAGCCAGTGGAACTGTGAGATTTGAAATGAAAGAAATATTTTAGAGGTAGAGTCTTCATTCCATGCTGATTGTTGCTTTACCACAAGCTGAAACATTCTCAAACCTAAGCAATACTGTTATAGCAGGTATACCGCTGCCTAGTGTGGAAGCCATCACTATATTTCACTCTCCTAATTACTTTCATTTATTTTCATACTATATATATAACATTCTATTATAACTACTAATAGTTTTTCTTGAAGTTTGAAAGCTATGAATATACCTGAAATGAATATACCTGAAATGGAGAGTCCCTTTGAGGGACTTTGAGGGAACCACAACATCATCACCTTTATAAGCAATTTCATAAGTTCCTTTTCTCTCTGCTCTCCCTTAATGCAAGTAGAAATGATCCAACATGTGGTTCTTATAATTAGCCTTTTTCCTAATAGGTATACTTATATTAGAGATTATCAGACTAATGATGATTTTTAAATATCTATTACTATCACTAGTAATTAATCAAGAGATGTTAGTTAGAAAGCTCAGGCAAGGAGAAAGAGTTCCTGGGGCAATCTGGCATGGAGTTCATATTCTTAATATGTTCAAGATTATAATATCATATAATTAAACTGCATAAAGAAACAAATGACACAATATGTCTCTGTAGTGTTTCTTAGCCACAAACAAAAATAAAATTAAAAAGGGAAGAAATGATATAAAATTTGAATTTTGGCAAATTTCATTGCTTAGTCAGTAAATTAGAGAGTTTCACTTAAGTGTAATTTAATATTATTAATATGTTTTTTTTGAAATTTTATATGTTGTTCCATATTTTAAAAAGACTATGTGTTTACACATATGCCAGTGTAAGGAGGAGAGCACACTGGCAGATGGTAAGAATGCATCCTTATGGCAGGTTCATTTTAGTTTTCAGGACACCAGCAGACATGAAACATAAAATACAATTGTTTATCACTCTGAATATGGTTACAGAAGAATCAACACCTGCAACATTTCTGTAAACGCTGAGAAAGACAAATATTACAAAGCCCCTTCATACTAAAAGTTTATATACTNCTAAGGACATGGGTTGACAACATTTTAATTGCCACAGCAGGGAGGGTAAATGAGAAAAATAAAAGACGTTAGGGGAACTTGTAGATGAGCCTCTATAGTAATTAACTATGCTGAAGAAGATACAGCAATTATGATCTGGGGTTTTGTTTTGTGGTTGTTGTTATTTTTCTTTGTTTGGGTACCTACCATAAATTATTAAAAAGAGTATTTAAATTTCTACTTACTATAATATATATTAATATTGAAACTTCTCAAAAATAGAATTATGCTCATTATTTAAATATTAAATGGGATTAAAATGATTTTGTACATTTTCTTTATTTTAATTCTGTCTTTGTATTAGAGTATCTTTATTTGATTCCCACTTCTTAATTTATAAAAAATAAAACATTTTGTTTTCTGAAGACATTTTCATGTGAATGTGAATGTATCATTGAAGTTATTATTCTGAAATCATGAGAAAAATATATACCTCCTTATATTTTCTCTGTCAGGTGTTTAATAGCAGCTCTAATAAATGAACAGAAATATTTGGAGTAACTACTTAAGAATTATGTTGAATGAATTTTTTTCAGTAATGAATACTTGGCAAAATACATACACAATTCATTTCCTTTTTTATTTTATTGAACATTAATTATTTGGTCATATAATATATCCTGATTACAGTTTTACAGCCATCTACTCTTCCAGTGTCCTCCTCTTGGTCTATCTTCTCCAGATCCACTCCCTTTCTGTGTCTCATTAGAAAGAATAAACTTCTAAGAGATAACAACCAAACATGAAAAGATAAAATATAAAAAGGTGAAACAAAAAATTATCATATTGAAGTTGGACATCACAATCCATCAACAGGAAATGGGTCCCAAGAGCAGGCACAAGAGTCAGAGATCTTTTCTTTCTCATGATCAGGATTTCCATAAAAATACTAAGCTGACAGCTATAATATATACACAAAGGACCTGGTATAAACTCAAGAAGTTCATGTGCTTGCTGCTTCAGTATGTGTGAGCTCTTGTGTGCCTTACTTAGTTGGTTCAGAAGGGCATGTTCTCCTGCTGTCCTGCATCTCTTCTGGTTCTTAAAATATTTCTGCCTACTCTTTTATGGGATTAACTGAACTCTTGGGGTGGGGAGGAATTTGATAGAAACATCAATTTAGACTCCACATATTATATTGCTTTGGGTCTCTGCATTTGTTCCCATTGGCTTTCAGAAGAAGCCTGTCTGATGATGACTAACCAAGGCACTGGTTAAAGAATATAATAGAATATCACTAAGAATCATTGTATTATTTTTTTACACCAGTATTTTTACTTTTACCCTACATCTCTGACCCATCTAGACGCTGGTTCTTGAATACTCAAGCAGTATTAAGTGTGGCTTCCTTCTTAGTGTGGGCCTTAGATTTTAATCAGATATTTTTATTACTTCTACATGTTCTGGGTCACTATTACCCTAGCATAATTTGCAGACAGAATGAATTGTAGGTCACGAGTTTTGTAGCTGGGTGGGTGTCCATGTTTCTCTTTCAGTAAACTGCAGAGTACCTTCCCACACCAAAGAGACTAGAAGGTAGGGGTGAGGGCTCCATCTGGGCACCAGCTTGACTACTCCATGTTCAATGAGTTGCATGGATGTTTCCTGGGCAATGGGCCTCGTGGTCATTTTGTAGAGAGCAGCCTGTATTGTTTGGTGACTTCTATGGGACCTTAGCCAACAACACAACCAAATGCAATCTTGTCCTGCCACTAGAAGCCTTGCCTGGCTAAAGGAGATGGCCAACTGAGACTCCATGTCCCTCATTAAATGAGTTCTCATTAGGATCACTTTCATAGATTCTAGGAAGTTTCAACTACATCAGGTTTCCACAAGATACCCCAAATCCTCCCTCCAATTCTAGCCGTATCTGTCTGAACTCTGTTGCTCTATCCCATACCTCTCAACCTAATCCCCTAAATTATTGTCTCGATCCACCACCAAGTACACCTGTAGAATCTGTTCTATATTCCCTGAATATAGCTTGGTTATCATTTACTTAATGACTAAGGTCCCCTTATAAGTTNATATATATCATGTTCAACTTCCTTGGTCTTGGTTAACTCAGTCAGGATGATTTTTTTCGAGTTCCACTGATTTGCCTGCACATTTTATGATGTCATTGTTTTAACAGATGAGTAATATTCCATTATGTAAATATACCACATTTTCTTTATCCATTCCTCTGTTCAGGGACATCTAGTTAGTTTCAAGTTTCTGTTTATTATGAATAATACCATAGTGAACATGTTTGTTGAAGTGTCCTTGTGGTAGGATCGAGGGTCCATTGGTTATATGCCCATGAATGGTATAACTCGGTCTTGAAATTGATCTATTTCCAACTTCCAAAGGAACAAACTTATTGATTTTGATAGTGGTTGTACAAGTTGGACTCCCACTAACTGTGGAAGAGCATTACCCTTGCTCCACATCTTTTATAGCATGAGCTATCACTTGTGTTATTGATCTTAGCCATTCTGACAAGTGTAAGATGGAATCTCAAAATAGTTTTTATTTTCACTTACCTAATGTCTAAGGATGCTGAACTTTTATTTAAGTGTTTTTGAACCATTTGAGATTCCTCTATAGAGAATTCTCTGTTTCAATCTGTTCCAAAATTTTAATTGGATTATTTGGTTTGTCGATATCTAGCTTCTTGAGTTCCTTATGAATTTTGGAGAATTTTCCTCTATTAGACAAGGAGTTGGTATGAATATTTTCCCATTCCAAAGGCTGTTATTGTACCAGATGTACAGTGTCCTTTGCCTTACAGAAGGTTTTCAGTTTCATGATGTTCCATTTATTAATTGTTGATCTTAGTGTCCGTAGTATTTATTAGAGCTCTGTTCAGAAAGTCATTTCATTTGCCTATTTGTTCAAGGCTATTTCTCACTTTCTCTTATATAAGATTCAATGTATCTGGTTTAGGTTGAGGTCTTTTATCCACTTGGACTTGTATTCTGTGCAGAGTGATAAATATGAATCCATTTGCTTTCTTCTACATGTAGACATCCACTCTGACCAGCACCATTTGTTGTAGATGCTGTCTTTTTGCCAGTGTGTACTTCTGACTTCATCAAATATCAGGTGTTCAAATGTGTCTACATTAATCTACATTAATGTCTTTAATTTGATTCCATTGATCAATTTTTCCCTTTTTATGTCAGTACCATGTGTTTTTATTATTATTATTATTATTATTATTATTATTATTATTATTATTATAGCTCTGTAGTTCAACTTGAAATCAGGAATGGTGGGACATTCAACAGTTCTTATATGGTTCAAGATTGTTTTAGATATCCTAGTCTTTGCCTGTTTTTGTTGTTGTTTCCATATAAAGTTGAGAATTATTCTTTCATGGTCTGAAAGAATTGTGTTGGAATTTTGATAGGGCTTGCATTGCATCTATAGATTGCTTTTAGTAGAATGAATACATTTACTATGTTAATCCTACTGATCCATGAGCATGAGAGCTCTTTCCATCTTCTGATTCTTCCTCAATTTCTTTCTTCAAAGACTTGAATTTTTTTTTTACCATACAAGTCATCACTTACTTTTTTAGAGTTAGCACATTGTATTTTATATTATTGAGGGTATCATGAAATGTGTTGTTTCCCTGATTTCTTTCTCAGTCTGTTTGTCATTTATTTATAGATGGGCTAGTGATTTTTTGAGTTAATTTACATGAATAAAATATCTAAAATATCTATCACCTCTATGAGTTCCCATGTTGAATTTTTAGTATCACTTACATATACAAACTTATCATTTGCAAATAATGATACTTTGACTTCTTCCTTTCCAATTTGTGCACCTATGATCTCCGTCAGTTTTCTTATTGCTATAGTTAAAACTTCAAGTATTATATTGAATAGGTATGGAGAAAGTAGGCAACCATTTCTTTCCTGATTTTAGTGTAATTGCTTTGAGTTTCTCTACATTTAATTTGTTGTTGGCTATGGCTTGTTGTGAATTGCCTTTATTATTTTGACATATGTCTCTGTATCCTTAATCTTCCAAGAAATTTTGTCTGAAAAAGTATTGGATTTTGTCAAAGGACTTTTCTGAATATAATGAGATGATCGTGTGTGTGTGTGTGTGTGTGTGTGTGTGTGTGTGTGTGTGTGTGCTTCTTTCAGTTTGCTTTTATGGTGGAGTATATTTACTACTTTTTGTCTATTGAATTATCTCTGCATATATGGGATGAAGCCTACTTGATCATCTTGGATGATATTTTTGATATGTTCTTGTATTCAGTTTGCAAATATTTTATTGAGTATTTTTGTGTCTATGTTCATGAGGGAATTTAATTGGTCTGTAATTCTCTTCTTTTGTTCAGTCTGTATGTGGTTCAGATATCAGGGTAAATGTGGCCTCTTAACATTAGTTGGGCAATGTTCAATCGGTTTCCATTTTGTAGAATAACTTCAAGGGTATTGCTGTTATGTATTCATTCAATTTCTGGTAGAATTCTGTGCTAAAATCTTTTGGCCTTTATCTTCTTTTCATTGGGAGATGGTTAATGACTGCTTCTATTTCATTACTGGTTATTGGTCCATTTAAATAGTTTATCTAATCTTGATTCAATTTTGGTGATACCTATTGAGAAAATTATCCATTTCTGTAAGAAAAAGTTATTGATTTCAGCTCATATTTTGATGATTTCTTTGCTTTCTACTCCTTTTGAGCGTGATTACTTCTTTTTGTTCTAGAGCTTTCAGATGTGCTATTAAGTTTTTGCTTTTGTTTGTTTGTAGCCACTTAGTCCTTGGAACTTGCTTACTAGCACTGCTTTCATTTTGTTCCTTAAGTCTAAGTATGCTGTTTATCATTATCATTGAATTCTTTAATTTCTTTCTCTATTTCTGCCTTGACCCATATTTTGTTCAGTAGAAGTTGTTCAGTTTTCATGAATTTATGAACTTCCTATTGGTACAGTTGTACTTGACATCCTGCTTTAATCCACAGTGGTCTGATAGGATAAAGAGAGGCAATTTAATTTTCTTTCATATGTTGAGACTTGTTTTGTGTCCATATGTGGTCAATTTTAGAGAAACTTCCATGAGGTTCTGAGAAGATATAGTCTTTAGTGGTTGGGTGAAATTTTCTGTACATATCTCTTAGATCCATTTGGTTTTTAATGTGTTAGTGCCATTATATCTGTTTAGTTTTTGGCTAGATTGTTGGGAGACCTTGCTGGGCTAACATTTCAGTCTACCATGGTCTGGCAGCTCTCTCCAAGCTCAGCAACATGGGATACTTCTTCCTCAGAAAGACTTCTTGTTCTCTACATCCCCTTATTTGGAGGTCTCTAGGCCTCTGTTAATATTCTGATCCTGCCCTTTGGTACCACCATATTCCATTATGTAAAAGCCTATTCTTAAGGGAAAACTCTGCCCATTTCTTTCTCTCTTCTCCTTTCTTCCCCCATGAGGTGTGCACCTCTTGATTCCCTTGCCCATCTTCTCTCTCTCTATCTGTCTCTTTCCCTCTTTTTCTCCACCCCCCCCGCCCCACCAAATAAAACTCATCACTGAGCGCTGTCTGCATGGCATCTCTGTCTCACCTGCCATGGGGGACCTTGGCTCTACCCACTAACAAGTATAAATCATAACACTGGCCCCTATGATATGTAAATCATAACATTTCTGCCCAGTGTTGCCAGGCAATCCCACTGCTTTCTCCTGCCCACTGGCAGTCTTGAGGAGCTTCTGCCTGGAGGACTGCTGGAAACTCTTCACCGTTGCAGATTGGTAAGCCCCCTCCCAATCCCCTTTTGATAAGCTTCCCTTTTGATCATTTTGTTACAAGTGAGTGGTGCTGACCACTTCTCATTCCAGCTTTAAGCCCCTCAGGTCTTTGCCCCTACATAGTCCATAGCTATTGTGATGACTATCCTTTAGCTATCCTGAGCCATTAGTTTGCTGACTCTCTGGGACACTGGAGGTCAGTCTTATTTCACTTGCTGTCTCTTGGGCTCACAGCCCTCAGCCTCATCCCTATGCAATAGCCTATGGAGACAGCTGTGTATCACTCAGGCTCCTGGCCCTCGACCCCTGATTTTTAGATGACCTTCCACTTTGCCATTGGTCCTCACTGAATTTCTGAGACATTAGAGGTTCCAGCCCTTGGACCTTCTCTACGTTGTGGAAAAATGCACTACCTTCTTCCAGCTCCATCCTTGTTGCCAACCCCCCATGTTCCTCCACCTTCCCACTGAGCAATTAGGCCATCACCTGTTGACATGTTCCTTTACATAGCATGTACATTCCTTGCCTCTAATTCCTATCCTTGTCTACAGTCTATCCTATCTCTTAAATCTTTTCTTTCTGCTGCATCATTCTGCTGCCAGACTTCCTGCTCTACCCATGGGACTTTGGCTTGGGGCCCTTCACCTGCTCCACTGGCTGCTCTGCCACTGCTTGGAGCCCTGCCCCCTGGTGGCCCAGCAAAAGGGGTGGTGGACTAACCACAGAAATATCTGGTCACGGCTGGAGAGGTGGCTCAGAGGTTAANAGGACTGGCTGTTCTTCCGGAGGTCCTGAGTTCAATTCGCAGCAACTACAAGGTAGCTCACAACCATCTGCAATGAGATCTGGTGCCCTCTTCTGTATACATAATAAATAAATGTAAAAAAAAATATATAACTTTCTGTTAATTCTTTTTTTTNAAAAAATAGAAACATTTGGTCACTTGACTGTGTTTCCACCACCACTATTTGGGTCAAGCTCCTCCCTCCTCCATTAACTTGCCTTTCCTCTGCTGCTGCTGCCCCTGTTACCAAAGACATAAACACATGGTCTGGCACCATGTTTGAAAGGATCAGTCACGTGATCAGGCAGTTCCATCTTAAATAAGGGCAGCTACGTGATCCAGCCACCATCTTGGCTAAGGTCAAAACAAGAAAGGTAATAAATATAACCTCACAGCCATCTTTGCTAAGGGCAGCATGGGCAGGGTGCCTGGAGATTACACGGTTGGTATGGAAGAAGGTTGAGAACTACGACCACTTGTTATTTCACCATTGTTTCATGGGCTGAGGGAAAGGTTCCCCAGCTGCCTCTCTCTCAGGCTCCAACCATCTTGGCAGAGGAAAGTTCTATCATGGCCTGGTGTTACATCCTCCACAGCCATTCAGGTGGGTGGAGGGAGGTCCAGTCATGGTCTACTGTTCGTTTCTCCATGACCGCTCATGTGGGCGGGACCTGGAGATGTATGCACACCCCTCCGGAGCATTGGCAGAACCACATGCTCGTGATGTAGCCAACTTGCCTGTTTGTTGTCCTGACAGTCCTCAGCTGCCATTTCTGCAGGCAGGGATGGCGAGCTCCTATGCCAGAACAGGGTAGCAGCGCTAATGTTTAAGGTTTTGAATATCAGATTTTAACATTAATATGGTTCTGATACTATTTAGGTTACAAGCTCAGGATTTTAAAAGGATCTTAAATTTTCTGTGGTTATTCATTACCTGATTTTCTACGATTTGGATTTCAATACTGAATGATAATTCTAATTTATCTAAAACTTTTATTTCCTTTTATATATTTCTTTCCTTCCTATTTTCTCTTTTCCCAGTTACTAAAACCACAGACCTGAAGGCTCCAAAGAAGTTCATAAATTTTAACCCATGTCTTTAGTCTATATTCCAGCAGGCTGGCACAAACATTGAAGCAATAGGTATGGAATATGCAGTACTTGATGGATGCCAACAGAGATTTTTGTGTATGTTATATAGACCACAGCCAAACATAATTGTTCCCTGCTTCTATAGCCAATTTAGACACTAACAAATACCCTGGTCCTGAACACTTATGCTCCAGCTCAGCTTGAAGCAGCTATGGAGAATATGTCATCCTGTGCTCCCTGTTCCTAGGACAGGCTAGAGGGCTAGGTTAGAGATAAAAACCCTGGCATAGAGTCTACCAAGAGTGTCTTTCTCCTTTTCTCAGAGAGTCTTTTTCTCAGAGTTGGGCTGCATCCTGATTCACAAGCCCCTTTTCTCCTGTTGTTATTTGGCCTTGGGATCTTTCCCTGTCACTCTCCTTTGTATTCTCAAGAGACAGCTTAAGAAATAATTATTTCTACATAAGTCATTCAGGATTATAAATAATCTGGCTGTTTTCAAAGATCAGCCCTCTCTGCCCTTGCTAACTTAATTAAGCTGTAACTAACTTAGAAACCTGTATAGTCAGATTTAAGTCATATATATGCTCCCAAAGTTATAAATACATCTAACAGATTTTGTTCCTCCAATCTTCAAACATCTGTAGAGATCTGAGANTNTGGCATNTANTATAAAAGCTTTTTATGGTAAAGAGACATGTCAGTTCCTGGCAGCAGCATCCTGTATCATCTCCAAGAAGATAGATAGCCACAGAACTTTCACCTGGAAACTTATGGCAAGGCCATCCACACAGCACAATGCTGAGATCCTGTCCAAACTGAATAAAGAGGAACATTAGGGACAGATTATCCTCTCTGCCAAGACAGGTAGGATGACCTTCCCAAATTTCTACTCCACAGAAAAATTTTTCAGATCTTCTGGGCTATCAGCTGAACAAGTGCTGTCTTTTGGGCCTATGTCCAAGCCCCCCACAATCACAGTGAGACTTGGGATTGCTATCTAGGTAACTGGTAAGCTGTCTCACTTCTTAAATTTATCCTTCTTAGATCTGATGATGTTTTGTCTGTTTTTTCACTCATGCCTCCCACCATGTGTGATTCCCCATTTTCCCCCTCCCCACTTCACCCCTTTTCAGCTTGAAGTAGCCTTGAGTCACAAACTTCATGGTACAGGATAGACCAGTTTCAGATATAATTCCAGAGGTTCACAGTTTTAATATTGATAAATTCAACTTTTCTAAACTGATAGAACATTGAGTACAGACAGTTCTTAACAGTCCTTAAATTTCTATAAATTTTCAACCCTTTTGCTATGATATAAATCTATTCCAGCTGTCTTACAGATTCTTACAAGTTCCTGGGAAAAGTCCTGCTACTGCATCAGAAAATCTGTTCTGATAAAAATTAACAGTTTCCAGAGCCCATTTTTTTATTAAAAGATTTTCTATTTATTTTACATACCAACCACAGAACCCCCTCTCCTCTCTCCTCCCATCCTCCAGCCTTCCCCCTCAACCCACCCCCCATTCCCACCTTCTCCAAAGCAAGGTCTCCCATGGAGAGTCCCCAGAGCCTGCTACATTCAGCTGAGGCAGGTCTGAGACCCTCCTCCCTGAGACAAGGCTGCACCAGGTGTCTCACCATAGGCAGTGGTCCAGAGCCCATTTTGACCTCATACATTTTTGAGCATGTTTTGCAGTTTCCCTCCTCCATTCTGGACTAAGGGGATCTGCAGATATGCCAGCCCCTGTACCAGCTGGCACCAGCTCCAAGGATGCCAACCCCCAACCAAGAAAGCCAACTGAAATGGATGCACCCCCACCTCCAGAGAAGTGCCAGATGTGATGGCTTCTATAGTCCTGAGGAACACATCCCTCAGTTCACTGCTTGTACTACCTCTCCAGGCTCAGGTGAACACCTGCCCAACCACTGGAACCTGGCTTTCCAAGATGTCCCAAAGAAGGACATACCTGCTTTCATGTCCCACTCATTAATGATAACAATCTAATTTTTTTCTCCTAGTAACCTGCCCCCTCAGCACCCTCTTCCATTTTCCTCTCATGAAGTGTGCACCTCTCAAACCCCCTTCTTCTCTCTCTCTATCTCTCTCCTTCTCTTTCTCTCCCCCATCTCTCTTCCCTCCACCAAATAAAACTCCTCACTGAGTACTGTCTGCATGGTGTCTCTGTCTGTCACCCACCATGGGGCACATTGGCTCTACCCACCANCAATTGTAAATCATAACATTGGCCCCCTATGCCATATAAATCATATGAACCTCATGGCCAGACCTTATCTGAATGCTGTCCCTAAGCCTGGCTGCTAGATTTATCTCTAGTGTGACCCTTGGCTCCCTCCCCCCTTGAGGACTGGAGGATGATGATCCCTGAGGAAGAATGAGAACCTCAGCTGGTGCCCTCAAACAGGGAACCTCTAAAATAAGTAAGATTTGTGGGTACCCCCTTGGAACTCACGAGTAGGTAGTGGCATTCTTTGCTTGGCCATCCCTCATAGAACCAGCAGCAATCTTTCTTTCCTTTTCCTCTCTTTTCTGTAATGGGAAATTATGCTTCTCACCAGGTACTCTCTTCTATTATCCTCACCTTTTCATAATGAACTGCTTAAAGGCTTAATATTTGCATGCCTCTGTGGGCACAGCCTGTCCTGCCACAGCCTGGGCCTGTGCCTTTTGCTGCAGCCACAGTGTGGGGCCCATGGATGGACAGATCATCTGACTCCAGCTGCAGAACAGCTGCACACCAAGAGAAGCCTATGCCTCGGCCACAGCTAGCAAGCTGTCTACAAGTTGGGTAGGGGCCGGTGCTCCACCCTGCCATGCCGCGGGGCAGGGTCTAAGTCTCTTCTGTGCAGTGAGCAAGGCAGAAGCAAGACCTGTAGCCACTGCTGGGAGCTGCAGACACAGTGCCTGTGGGGTCGCAAGTCGCTACTGCTGAGGTGCCAGTCTCAGTGATCAAAAAACTACAAACCCTGCTTGCTTCTGCCTGCTCTCTTTTCTTAAAAGTGCGTAAGTGTCCCGTCCTATGTTTGTTACAACATGGCAGTCAGAGAGAAAAAAGGCTCCTGCCCCTCCCTCCTCCTTAGAGTGTATGCAGCTGCTGCTTCTCTCCTTGTGTCTCCCTCTTACTTTAGACTGTCATATGCTACCTCTCAGTTCTTATCTGCAGTCCTGCAGCTACTGGTTTTCTCTGCCCTGCTTTTACTATGCACACTGGCACTTTTATGCTTGTCAGGCTCATGCAGCCTGCTGAACACGTGTTGAAGTCTCCCATTCTCTCTCCTCTCTCCCAAGAGCTGGAGTCCTGCCTGCTGCAGCCTAGAAGACCACTAAAAATCTTTTCTCTCTACCTTAAGATTATGATGTAAATTCTTGTCTAAGAATTTGTAAGTTGCCCATCAGGCAAGATTCAAAATCTCTACAATTCATAATAACATGTCTTTCCCATGGAAAGTTTTGTTTCTATGTTTCTCAAGAAAGTTGTGTATGTCTGTGTCATTAGAAAGTTTGTGTGTTCTGGTTTGTTCATAAATGTCCTTTAAATATGTCATTGAGACAGAAATGGGTTCTGTATCTTTGTCCCAACCATCTTTGTTGTCTCTGCAGTCACCTGCCACCACATGGCTCCCCCTTATGGCTGGACCTCAGAATATACCTCTGAAATTTCTGGACACTGAATTTGGGTTAACAAAAGTTTATGTATCCATTTTGTAGTAGATAACATTAAAGTTATTTTGTGCTGCTTTATCCTACTGGAGCGCTGGGTTTAATCTTGGGTTTTGGTCCCCTTTTCTAGAATCTAACATGTTTCCTCTACTTTAGGCCTCTACAAAGCTTCCTCTACTCTGTGTCATGTTGAGTTACCTGTCACAGAGGTCAAAACAAAACAGCCAAAAAATTAGACATGGTTTGTGTAAACATTCTATACCTCAAGATATATAAGTTAATTTTATTGAATTTGGTTAAAAATACATTAAGTCCATAAAAAAAGTTAACTAAAAACTAATAAGAAAAGATTGGTACATAAAAATCTATACATACTTCATCCTAAAGAAACTATGTGACATGATCCCATTCTGGCATATAAGCAAAATGTGACTTGCTTCCATATCTATATAGCCACATGACTGGTTATCATTTTTGCTAGGGTTGGAGAAGACAGATGCTGTGAGACTTCACCACCATATAGTTAAAATTGACCACAATGGAGTGGGCCTACCAAGGAAACAACAATAGATCTCCCAGATATTTTATATTAGAATGGATTTTTGTGTGATAATTCCTCTCCCATCCTACAATCAAGGTCCATAAATAAATCCCTGACACTAACTCTTAAGTAATCTACACTATTAGAGCTTGTTGTTACCTAATGTGCATTATGACTGTACCCTGTTTTTCCCCTCTTGAAGTAAAAAAGGTACCATGTTTTTGAAAGATCTTGAATCTTTTTAAGAAAAAAAATCTTAAAATTTTTTATTTAAATTACAAAAATGCTAAATCTATATTAAGAAACAGGTTTTGGAAATAGTATTTTTAAGGCTGTAAAAATCTTAAGTTCATAAAATACTTTATTATAATGTTTTTTCTTAATATAAAATCTTGATAAATAAATAGCTTTAACAAAAACCAATGGCCAGTTCATTCCTCAAAGCTTCAGCTACTTTCTTAGTTCTCTTCATGTGTAAAATTCAGGGCATAAGCCTCACTTTCCTGAGAGCTACTACTATGTCTAGACACAGTTTATCTTACTATCAGACTCCAAAAAAAAGGAGATAAACACATAATACAGGTTTCAATTTAACTTTTATTATTTATTTGAAAAGCAGACATTGGAAAAAAATCTTTACAATGACTGCTCTCAGTCTCAGTGAACCACCACTGGGATAAATTTTGTGATAAATTATCAAATAAAAAATGATGTAAATTTTATAAAGGTCTGAGAATACAATAGCTTAAGTTCTAAAGATCTAAGAAAATGTTTTAGGGCCTAAGAAGGTGATTTAAGGTATGTATAAAGGCCTAAAGACATAAATAAAATGACTTAAGGTATGTAAATGCAAGTTATAGAGGTCTAAAGACATCAAGACCTGGATTGTGAGGCTCTAAAAAGCTGTTTATGGTATATGCATGGATTCAATTTATAAAGAGCTATACAAAAAAGCTTCAGATTTCTTTTTCTCACTATGCTATTATTATACGAAGACTTTAAAAGCTCAGAGTTTTACCATTAACCAACACAGTTCTGACAAGTTATTAATCTAGCTCTGGGAAAAGACATTGACTATTTATTGTTTAGTCACAAGCTTAAGATTTTAAGTTTCCTTTGGTTGTCCCCTAATATAGCCTTAAAGATTTTTCTCATTGAGTAAAGACATCTCTGCCCAATCTGTATCTCAGCAGATTTCTACTTTACTGACAACCACTATATAGGAAACACCTGTAAACTACAAGCTGCTGAGCTCTAGACTTTTTGAAAGCTGATGTGAACCAGTCCAGCTGATATGAATCCTTCCCATCCCTTCACTTGAAGCAGCTATGAGATGCCCTATCAGAAAAATGCCCCATCGCCCAGCCTTTGACTAGACTTTCAGCCTTCCTGCACCCTGACAACCTATGCCCCAGCTCAGCTGAAAGTAGCTACAAGAAGAGAGTATATCATTCCTGCTCCCATAACATTTGCTAAATAAAGCCAAGTCTAAAGAAATCCCCCTGACATAATGGACAAAACAGCTACCTGTAATGCCAATTGACATAGCAAAATGGGCTCAAATTTATCAAGAGACAGATTCATTATTAAAATGATTCTATAATATGGTAGGACACTTGATTTGCTCTATGCAAAACAAAGAGTTATTATCCATCCCAGGGCCTTTGACTCTTCAGTATGTTGATTACTATTGGGTCTTACAGCATTAATATAATAACTGAATGACAGTTCTTGGTATAATTCATCTGATGGTTATTATATTATAATGTAAACCAGAACCCATCATTGGGTCAAATATTTGACCCAAGATACAAATTCAGGGAGAAATGTTAAAAGCCCCACCTGCCCAAAGACCAAGTTAATTTCTGTAATTCTGGGAGTTGTAGTTCTTAAAAGTAAAATGTGCCCAAAGGACCAGGTAACTTCCTGGGACTCTAAAAATTGTAGTTCTTTAAAAAATAACAACAAAGTCTCATAAAAAGGTACAGTAGCATATATATTTTGTTCATATAAGCCCCAATAACATGTATATATCAAAGTAATACAGCTTAAAAATTTCCAGATAGTGGTCCTGACCAAATTCCACATTGGTCAGTTTTTAAAATTTTAGGCTAATTTTTAACTTTACTTTCTGTCCCAAACATACATACATATCTATCTATCTATCTATCTATCTATCTATCTATCTATCTATCTATACATGTTTCGAACCTGGGACAAAAGACTGAGGAGCCTATTTAACATATCAAAGCTGGACCTGGCTTCCATATTTTTCCAGTGACCCTCAGTCCCTTCCTATTACAGGCCTGTCTCTTATACACATCTAGATGTGTATAAGAGACAGATTTAAGACTTCTACTCATAATGGGAGATTGCCCAACACATGGGGATTCCATATAATCCCCAGGGCCAAGAGATCATAGAATAACCACATCAAACTCTAAAGGCTCAACTTAAACAAACAAACAAACAAAAAAAACCAAACATCTAAACTTCTAACATACAATTGGTGATGATCCTGGCCACTCTAAATATATTCTATAGATAAAAAAAATTCAAACACCCTCTTATCTTGGTATGATTATGTTACTCCCTGGATAAAATATAAAAGGCACCCAATCTCCACCTCAAAACAAAAAGGATTTTTGCTTGTGTATTTTTTCCACAGGAAGGACCAACTGAGTCCTATTTGGGTCCTAGCCTGAAAGCTGTTCTATCACCCCACTGCACAGAAAAATGGCCCACCCCTTACTGACTATCAGGAATAGAGGAGATGGAAAAATCCCTTGCCTTGCCTAATGACTAAATATCCTAAAAGGACATTCATGACCTGGGGACCATTGCCCAAGCCGTAAACCTCACCCCCAAGCCTCCCTCTCTGCTTTTTAATGACAGTCTGTTATATTACAGGCCTGTACTGCCACTGCTCAACCCTCTAATTGTCAACTCAATACCCACCACTGGTGTTTTTTCCCTTTAGGAAACCTATGTGGACAAAAATCAGGAGACTTGGTGAATTGACTGCCACAAATATGGATGCTCTTCCTGTTTCAAAACCTAAATACCCACACCATTATTATAAATGATTCCTAGAATAAAAGATAAAAAACAGGAGTCATGGAAAAACTACATCCCACTGGTTAAGCTGCACATCCTTCTGCTGATATTCGTATTTCTCAACAGCTGGTGCAGGCCTCCCACCCCTGCACCTATAAAATATAAAAATATTCTTAAACAGGAGATACAACTAAGAAGAAATGCTCAGTTCTCTATGCCTACAATACATTGCTGACTTTCTCCCTTTCACTNTCTGTGGTGATATTTTATTTGTCTTCCCTAATAAAATTTATCTGAGGGTCAGAGGAAAAACGGGGCTGCCAGCCACTAGTAGAAAAACAATAGCCATGCAAGTTAGCACACGCCCTTAATCCATTTGGTTCTCTGTGACTCCAAGGTCACATGGGGAACTAGCAGTAGGAGGTGGTGGCACACGCCTTTAATCCCAGCATCAACCTTAGAGTTCTGAAGGTCCATGCAGACAAGACAGGAAGTGATGTAGCTTGGGAGGAAAAAGCCAGGTTAGACCGGAAGGCTCTCTCTTTGCTCCGCTTCGCTCCTGGGAAGTAGAGGCAGCGTTGGTGAGTGGTGGCTTGCTCCTAATTCCTCTGATCTCTGTCAGATTTTCACCCTTATTTCTTGTTCCGCGTGTTTATTAATAAGACTGGTTAGAAGTTCTTCTTACAACTATCCACCCTAACACCTCTAACTATTTCTTTTGCACATAAAATGCTAGACCTCTGCTGGACAGCTGTACCAGTCACTACCACTCCCCTTTACTCTAGGTCCACAAAAAATTTTCACTTGTTTTTTACTCGTCAGATATTCCCCTATTTGACAAGCTGTCCAAATATCCAGTTTGCACTTCCAGGCAGTAGAAGCCTACTCATTACCAATATCTCACTAATATCACTTTTTTCCAGGGTGGTGATGATGAGAGATATTCTTCCCTTTACTAGTAGAATAGAACTTGCCATCTACATTGGATCTGCCGGGACTGCAATATCTGCCATCCTCCAGATATATCATCTGGCTAGAGACTTTCAAGACAAACTTAATTAGGACACGACATCAATGACTGACAGCCTTGAGCACCTCCAATGACAGATGAACTCTCTTGACAGGTTGTGCTCCAAATCAGGAGAACACTACACCTAATAACTGCTGAANATTTATATAGTAGAGGGGGAATAATGTTTATTTGGTTTTGGTTTTTTGAGACAGGGTTTCTTTGTGCAACAGTCCTGGCTGTCCTGGAACTCAATTTGTAGACCAGGCTGGCCTCGAACTCACTGAGATCTGCCTGCCACTGTCTCCCGTGTTCTGGGATTAAAGGTGTGTGCCACCACCTCCTGGCCTAAGAATGTAGTTTGTATATAAACAAATCAAATGTTATTGAAACTAATGTTAATAACCTCACAAAGCTTAACAAAGATCAGCTGTAAAGATTCCAGATGATTGACCGACTAAGCTGGTTCAATAACCACTTGTTCTCCTGGATCTGACCATATATCAGTTCTCTGATTATGCTGTTTTCCTTTGATCCTTGGCTTTTGACTTTTCCTTATTCAGTTCCTCTGGTGACAGATCACCACCATTCCTAAAATTACCACCAATCAGGCCATGGTTCACTACCAGGTCCTGCACCCTTGTGACACAGGCAACAAATTCCTCAGGGCTTATGATGACACCTCTCCATTATAAAACAAAACAGGGGGAGATGTTGGGGGACCTTGCTGGTCAGAGGTTGCAGTCTACCATGGCCTGGCAACTCTCTCCAAGCTCAGCAGCATGGGGAAGGCTTCCTACTCTCTACTCCCCCTTATTTGGAGAAAATTTCTAGGCCTGGTGGCCTGACCTTATTTGAAAGTTGTCCATAAGCCTGGATGCTTGATTTATTTTTAGTGTAACCATTGGCATAGGTTCTTGATAGAGCTCCCTTCCTGCTACCCATATGGTGTCTATGACTTGTACCAGGAGCTTTATGATAGGAGCATGCTGTTTAATGCAAATTAGGTTTTGTCCCTGCCACTGTCCCCAGCCTTTAAATCCTTCTCTCATTCTGAAATAAAGTGTAGCTGTCTCTATCTACCCACAAACCTTCAAACACTGCTCACTTGCTCCTGCTCCCTTCCATCTCATGGAATGGAGGCTGATGACCCCCAAGGAATCATACCAGATGAACTGTCTGTTGGTAAGTGTTGGGTAAATGAAGTCTCCCAATATCAACACGTGAGGGTCAGTGTGTGATCTAAGCTTTAGTAGAGTTTCTTTTACAAATGTAGTTGTACTTGTGTTTGAGGCATAGATGATAAGAATTGGAACATCATCTTGGTAGATTTTCCTTTGATGGGTGTCAGCCCCATATTGGATATACCAAATGTCCTGTGAGGTCGTGGCATGAGTGTGTAGCTTCATGTGGATGCCTGGAAAGAAGATTCAGAGGCATCTTAAGAATGAATCCAGCTAAGAGATCATGATGGGAGGGTGTGCAGAGATGGCCAACCAAACTAGTGGAGATGCATGAGCTATGGACCCATGGCTGAGAAGCCCCGATGGGCCCTCATCCAGAGACAGATGGAAGCAGATG
>LZPO01027708.1:54631-65160 GCA_001675575.1 Neotoma lepida | reverse complement strand
ATAGCAAGGAAAGAGATACCATGATAAATGAAGACATCATGGGAATAGGGAGAAACAGAATGCTAGGGAGGTTCCCAGGAATACGCAAAGACGACCCCACCAGAGACTACGGGAAGTAATCGAGAGGGAGCCTGTCCTGAGATACTCCAATGAGTATTTACATGGATGAATACCCTATCTGTCAACACAGAGCCCTGATCCAGAGACTGATGGAGGCAGATGCGGAGATCCACAGCCGGGCTCCAGGCCGAGCTCCAGGAATCCAGTTGATAGAAGAGAGAGGGNCTTCTGTGAGCAAGGGACAACGGGATCATGATGGGAAGGTATACAGAGATGGCCAGCCAAACTAGTGGAGATGCATGAACTGTCAACCAATAGCTGAGGAGCCCCCCGGAGCCCTCTCCCAGAGACATATTGAAACAGATTCGGAGACCACAACCAGGTGCCAACCCGAGCCCCAGGAGTCCAGTTGTGAGAGAGGAAAAATTGTATGAGCAAGGGACATGGAGAACATGACTGGAAAATGTACTGAGATGGCCTGCCAAACTAGTGGAAACACATGAACTATGGACCAATGGCAGTAGAGTCCCCATGGTGCTGGACTGGGCACTCTGGATATTGTCGAGTTTCTTACTCTTCTTTTTTAAGGGAAGCACAGAGATATCAGATTGACTGAAACATGACAACGATCACAGATGCCTACTGTTTTTGATAGGATATTTGTAGGAAAGAAACAATAAATCATGGAGGCTGCCCATGGATTTGCCCAATATTATAGGAATGATCATTTGTCTTTTCTCTTTAGGAGTTCAAATATCATGGATTGCATAGTGTTAGAGATAAAGTAAATATTGAAACGAACTATCTCAGATGCCAAAGACTTTAATCAGACAAGAAAACATAAATCACACTTTGTTTCTGATTGTAAATTTCATGTTTTTTATTATATATTTAAAGATTCTTTGATATACTGAAGAATAACTCAAATAAAATATTGGATACTGAAGGTCACATTGCTGGTTCTCTATTTGAATCTTTGATTTTGGACAGTTATTAAGTGAAAAAGTAAAATAAAATTTCTAGTCTCATTTCATTTGCTTATCAAGTCAGATAAGGGTGGTTTCATGGAAATAGCAGAAGAGTTGTATAAACTCATCTGCAAAAAAATCTAACGCCTTTGAAGAAGGGTGTTGATCTCTCAAATACTTTAGTAATTGGTTTTACTTTTGTAAATGCTGGTAAAACCTCGAGAAACTTGCTGGTTTTCTAGAGCACTAGTCAACAAAGTGGGTGATTCTATTTAGTTTGGTGGTATTATTTCTTACAACCACCAATCATTGTTCTAAAGTGTATATTGCATTATGTTATACTAAGACAAATTATTTTCTTTTATCTTCAAATATAAGATAACTTTTAACATAGAGCTAGAGACTTAGAAAATTACCATTTGTTAGATATGCATTATGTATGAAAAACAAGTAAAGACATTCTTCTTGGCATCTCATGGCAACACAAAGGGCATTGAAATGAATAGAATTCTTATGACAATTTTTCAATGAGAATATGAAATTAAAATGAACAATTTATAAATGGGCAAAGAGAAAGTCATAAAAGAAGTAGTAATAGCTAGTACTACATTTCTGAGTAACCACTTCTTTTAAAAAGTTATTTTTTCTTCTCTTATAATGCCTTTGATGAGCTAAGTATCTTTCATTCACATATATACTGACATGTGGCATTATAATGACATGTTTTCTTGAATGAAGTATTATTTTAGTAAAATCAGTCTTACTTTATTACTTATAGCCCTTTTTGCAACCTATATTTCAATATATCATCAAATAAGTCTTTTATATTTATATACCTATGTAGTGTTGTTGATAAAATAATATCTTTAACTACATATTCAATGTAGCATATAATTTCTGGTTTCTTACATGGATATTCTTAATTTTTAAAGAAGGATTTATAGTCACTATAATTTTGTATCTTGACCAGTTCTTTGAACAACTAATTTTTAAGGTTTATATTAGTAAATGAGGATCATAGCTATGACTAAAATCTTACTAAAATGAATTTCAAGTTTTCTCAATCATCATTTTGATGTCCTATATTGGATATCCCGATCTGTTCCCAAACTGCTCTTTTCTAGAAATGAAATTGGTTTTTACATTCTCTATCAATTACCCCACATGCATATCACAAACGTTCCTAGGAACTTGTTCTAGTTTACTTCTCAGGTGCTGTGATAAACACTGACCAAAAGCAACTCAGAGGAGAGAAGAGTTAATTTATTTCCAGGTTACAGTCTGCCATCAAGNGCAGCCAGTCATGAATTCAGGAAGGAATATGAAGGTGGGAATCTGAAGCAAAGGCCTCCAAGGAATGTTGCTTACTGGCTTGATTTCTCTCTCTTGCTCAGTAACTATTTTTATAAAGTCCAGACCTAACATAGCAGATTAGGTTCTTCTAAGTTAATTAACAATGAAGAAAATGTTCCCAAAGGCCAATCTGTTGGAGTCGAATTCATAGTTAAGATTCTCAGCTACCAAATATGTCATGTTGAGAATTGAAACTAAGTACTGCAGCAACTCAAGATTACCAAAGTTTTATTAACTAGTCTTTTTCAGAGCTTCAGACATGGTGACAGGACTAAATAGGGCTACTTAATGAGTTATCTATTAGAAAAATGTGACTCTTGAGCATTTGAAATGTGAATAATCTGGACAAAGGTGTCACGTAAACATAAAATATTCAGAACATTTTAGAGTTAAAGTAAAAACAAAAACCAAACAAACGAATAGTCAAACAAACAAAAGAACCAAACTACATCTACATATCATGCAATAGTTTGGTATACATTCCATGTGATGTACTTGATATACTGGGTTAGACAAGATAAGCTTTTGACATTTCTTTAAATTGTTTAATTTATTTTTGAAAGTAGCCAATATATCATTAAAATCTGCCTATGAATGTTTTCAGTCATGCAATAAAATTCTGCTACTCAGTGCTGCATCAATTCATTTTAAAAGTTGTCTGTTCTTTATGGAACTTTCTTTGATTTATTTTTCTACATTCAGACATTTGCTGAAGTCAGTCACCTGAATCAAGCAACCTCAACTGACCACACTCAGTCAAAGCTCTAACTGAGTACAATCTGCATGAACCCTTAAGAATAGCCTCAAGCATGCCACAGATTAATATCGTTTATGATTTCACTTACTTATTTCTTTTCCTCATACTAAGTGTCAGCTCTTTCCTCCTCAGCACCAGACTTTGCAAGATTATAAAGAATTTAGTGATAGTATGTATGACACACACTCTTGAAATACCAACCAGAAGACAGTAAGTGCATTTCACATCAGAATAAACTCACAGATTTTAGCCATCATACAGCATTTTACAGAGAGATATGTGTCTACTGATATTGCAGTCATATCTCAATTCATGACTTTATTTTTTATTTATTGTTATTTTAAATTAGAAATGCTTAATAACCCAATATTTGTGGTTAATATTTATGAAAAACAAAAATACCTCTTGTGGATTCTGGTCTCCTCCAATAGCAGTAAGGGCTGTGAATTGCTGTGCCCCCACCTTAGCCCTGGAATGTGATTTTAATTAAAATTCTTGAAAGACCACATTTACTGTTTGGCTCTAGAAACTATTTAGCTGCTGAGGAGGAAAAAATCATACTCTTTTGAGATTCTTTCTACTTGTAGGTTTCCCATGCTCCAGTGGATGGTCCCACACTCATGCACACAAGGGCAGCTATAATTGGATCTCCTGAGTAATATATATATATATATATATGTATATATGTATGTATACATATATGTATATATATGTATATATATACATATATATATATGTCATAAAGTTAAAAACAAAATATTAGGTTACTCAGCAGAAAGGCATTGTACTATATACACCAAAATGAATACATTGCAATGAAAAAAATTTGGAATTAACATCAGTATACAACTTTTCTATATGTAAATATATGTATATATATATATGTACATATATATATTCAAATAGATAAAGTTGAAGATCTGTTGGGGATGATGTTGGGATANTGGGGGAAATGAATTTGGATATAATCATATTTCATGGTATAAATACATGGAATTCTCAATAATAAAGAAAAGATACAATAAAGAAAAATGTACTAATACAGACATAGGCACATATAGAAAAAATGTATACTGACATTATTTTCAGATTATTTGCATTGTACTATCCTCATTTTTATATGTAAGTCAACATTTTCATGCTGAGTAACTACTTAATATTTTATTTTTCACTTTTATGAAAATACTGAGCTTTCCTCTCAGCCAGCATATTCTTCCAAACCTTCCATAGTTTGAGGCCCCATCTGATTATTCTAAATCATAATTCCTTTTGTTTTCTATTTTTTACTCTATATTTATCTTGTTTGATTTTTATAGCTATAAATTTTATGCCATTGTACTCAGTTTGTTCAAACAATAGTTCATATTATTTTGTAAATACTTTTAGATGGTACTAATATAAAGCAGCAGATTTTTAACAAAGCAGTTCTCTTCTCCAATGTAAGATTCATACTATTTTTGATTTTTGCCCAAAAAGCAATGAGCATGAACCTGAAAAAAAAAAGAATTACAGAACAGATTGGTTAAATAAAACCACAGTAGAATGCAATTATTATCATCATCCTTCTGCCAAATTTTGTTTTATGAGTATTCAATAGTAAACATTGTAAAAGAATTGTTTGTTTTTAATATTTATTTAATAAGCCAACTATGTGCTACAAAATCTCAAAGAAAAGAGAATCAAAGTGTTGTATGATGTAAGAGGGACTCATCAGATCAGGAGACTCTAAACTGAACTTCCATCTGGATGGCAGGCAGCACAAATTATTACTAACCAGTGCCTTATTACATGAGTCAGTTTTGTTTTTTCTTTTCCCATCTACTCTTCTCTTTTCCATTCCTCTTTTTCTCTCATAATTCATTATTATTAACATAAAACAATATCATACTATATGCTTATATGTAGTTAACAATATGTCTTTTTTATATTAACAGTTTCAGACATACTTAGTTAAACATTTTTTAAATTTACTAATTTTATTTCATTAGTGTAAGTGTTTAGCCTGCAGATATTTCTTAGGACCATTTATTTTCTTGGTATCTGGAGAATTACAGTTTCCCATAACTGGACTTAAAGAAGTTTGTGAACCACCATGTAGGTTCTGGGAATCAAACCTCAGTCCTCTGTAAAAGCAAAATGAAATCTTAACTATTGAGCTATCTCTACTATTAATTTCAGATTGATTTTTAATGCCTTAAGATGAGCCATGAATTTGGGAAATTTTTATTTAGAATTGCACAAAGTATGACTGAAATGTTTATGTGCTCACATTCACATTGTAAAATAATTAATTATTGGTCAGGTTAGCTGTTTATTTTTAGTTTCTTTTTCACACTTTATTTTTTTTCCTTCATTTTACACACCAATCAAAGATACCCCTCTTCCCCCCTCCCAACTCATTCCCCTCTCCCCCCCACAAGAAGGCAAGGCCTCCCATGGAGTGGCACATCCAGTAGAGGAAAGTCCAAGCTGCTCTCCCTGCCTCAAGGCTGCTTGAGGTGTCCCATCATAGGTATTGGACTCCAAAAAGCCCACTTATGTACCAGGGATGGATTTTGATCTCATTGCCAAGGGGCCTCCAAGCAGATCAAGTTACACAACTGTCTCCCCATGCAGAGGGTACAGCCCAGTCCCATACAGGCTCCACAGCCACTGATTCAACTTTCATGAGTTCCCACTAGTTTGGTTTGGTCATCTCTTCAGGTTTCCCTGTTATGATCTTGATGCACTTCCTCATAGAAACTCTCTTCTCTCTCCCCTACTGGACTCTCTCCCCTACTGGAGCACTGCCTGGTGCCTGGCTGTGGATCTCTGCATCTGCTTCCATCAGTCCCTGGAGAAAAACTCTGTGATGACAGTTAGGGTACTCACCAATCTAATCACTGGGGCAAGCCTATTCAGTTCAGGCATCCTCTCCACTATGTCTTGGAGTCCAAGCTGGGATCGTCCCTGGGGATTCCTGGGAGCTTTCTTAGCACTTGTTTTCTCTCTATCCTGATGATGTCTCCATCTATCATGGTATCTTTGTGACTGCTTTCCCACTCCATCTCTGTTCCACCTTGACCATCCCATTCCCTTATGTTCTCATCCCCCATCCCCTACCCTACATTGCTCACCCCTCACCCCCAGTTTACTCAAGGAGATCTCATCTATTTCTCCTTCCCAGGGTGATCCATGTGTCCCTCTTTGGGTCTTCCTTGTTAGCTAGCTTCTCTGGAGCTATGAGTTGTAGCCTGGTTGTAATATACTGACTTTTATATAGGAAGATCTATATGTGAGTTAGTTTATTAGCTCTTCAAAATGATAATATATTAATAAGGAAAGCTACATATTGTTGATCATAAAATAAAATGTGTATACCTCTTTTACACTTGGATAAGATATACATGAATATATACTTCAACAAAGAACCATAAAGTTATTGTTTTCAATAGTGAAAATGAATTATTTTTAGTATTCTTTAGTTCTATAATGGAATTAGAATTATTAAAGAAAGTGACATAAGGCAAAATGGGAGAAAATAAAGAGCAATTATTAGAACANAGTAATAAGAGGAAGAAGGAAGTCAGTCAAATTCTCAATCAAAAATCAATTTAGACACAAGATCTTAGTCAAAAGAGCAATAAGTGAATACAAGTGACACCAGAATAATGGTTACAAGCAAAACACACAAAATAAACTGTCTAGGGTAGTGGTCTGTAGTAGGAATTAGATTTCAATGACGTTGAGGAGAAGCATTTATATACAGCTTCCTAAAAGAGTTGAATATTAAAGTATATTATAAATTGAGAATGTGTAATATTTACAGACAACTTAGGTACACCCCCATGGGCTTATCATCATAACATTATGGGTACAGTAGATGAGTGAAAATTAGCTATTCAAAGGTTATGTCCTTTAACCTAATAATTTCAAATAATTATCTCATGGACAAATTAATATTTTTTCTAAGTTTTATTAAATATGCTTGTGATAAGAATGGTCTGTAAAATACCAAATAAAAGTCTAGAAAACTACTTAAAAGAGTCCTCTAGCTAGTAGAAGAAATATTGGCACTTAATTAACACAGGAGGGGAATGTCATCTTTTCGAGGGAACTGTGGCCAATGATAGGTTGCCCATGCCAAAGTGAAGGGAAGTTCTCTTACATACATGTGCAGCACTAATTTAACTCAGTGACTTATTATTAAATAGAATTACAAAGTTGAGAAGAAATGTGTTGGGACTTCCAGGGATAGTTTGAAATGGGTATTAGGGGAAGAAATGATCAATAAATATTGAATACATATATAGATTTTTCAAACAATAAATATAAAGTATCATTATAGAAAAATTATCTAATGTACACAGTAGAAATGTAATCTTCAATTTAAAAGTCTAAGGGTGTAAAAGAAAATTCTGAATTATTTAACAGTGTTAGCAAATTCCTCATAGCCTAATAAAGCATGCATGTTGATATGGTTTACTTTAATAAATAGTATTTCAATGTAAGTTCAAAAGCCAAATTGCCTCTACTAAAGAATGGAGTTGATCTTAACAAATTCATCAAATTTAAATCCTCTATGCATCATAATAACAATTTAAATTATACAAAATGTAGTTCATGCAATCCAAAGGCAACATACATTTCTTTCTTTCACAAATACATTTTAGTATGTTGGAAATCAGGCAAAAGTTACAACACCATTGTTTAAATAACTCAGTCATTTTTATCTGGTAGTCTTGAGCAAAACTAGACATTAGAGTATGCAGAAATAATACAGTTGATAAAGCATTTCCCTTACAAATATGATGACCTAAGTTCAAATTCCAAAATTCATATGGAAAGCAAGTCTGGTAGTGTACACCTGTAATCCCAACAGTGTACAGATACATACAAGAGGATTCTTGAGACTGACTGGCCAACCAGTTTAAAAGAACCTCCAAGGTCCAAGTTCAAATAAAAGCATGTCACCAAAAATTTAGAGGAGGGGTAATTGAGAAAGATACCCAGAAGAAAACACAACATGCACAAATCATACATACACATACACACCCAGACAGAAAAGTAGTCTCATTGACTGTGTTTTCTCATCAGGAGGATAGAACTAACAAAATATTCCCTGTGATTAATGATGCAATGTGTGTGAAACAATTCAAATATGTACTGGAATCTAGAAGTGTTTTCTGCATTTTACTTTATATTATGGTTAAATTCTTCTATATTTTTGCTATTAATATGCACACTATATGTTTATTGCCTGTAAAAATATGAAACATGATAAATTTGTTTAGTAAGAGGATATACTTTAAAAAATAACACAACATATTTAATTTAATATAATTAATGAAGACCAAGAATAGAAATCAAAATATACAGTCTTAATAACTTTTTTAATAGCATTTACCAAAGTATGTAATCCTCCCTAAGAACCACCAATATAAGCCAGGTGGTGGTGACGCTCACCTTTAATCCCAGCACTTGGGAGGCAGAGGCAGGCAGATCTCTGTGAGTTCGAGGCCAGCCTGGGCTACCAAGTGAGTTCCAGGAAAGGCGCCATCAAAGCTACACAGAGAAACCCTGTCTCGAAAAACCAAAAAAAAAAAAAAAAAAAAAAAAGAACCACCAACATTACTAAAAGTGAACAAGTGAAATATTACTAACAATGAGGGTCATTCAAACAGAGTGGAGAAAGATTTAGAAGAAAAGAAAAATAACATACTATTTGCTTTTCATATCTGAAAGCTATTTCTCTCAGTTACACAGATGATTTATTAAAAACATTTGAAGAAAAAGCTTGTACATTAAAATTTAGCTAACAAAGTAACTTTAACAACTAGATCACTATGTGTTTTATATAAAATTTAAATGGATTTGATGTTAGAATTATTGTCTACATTGCTGCAAACCTTGTTTCTCTAATTGTGATAAATTCAGGGGTTGTTATTCAAATGTTTCTAATTAAAATTGGTGATTAATTCAAGACACAATCTGTAACTTGCATCTCTGTTCTTTGACCCAAATTTATTTGCCAAGAAAATGAAATATTTGAAAACCCTTATGGGTGCACAAAATTAAGATTTTAATAAATGACATTGTTATTGATTCTCTTTCTCTTAATTGTAAAGAGTAAAGCCCAAAGGTTTAACATGTAAAGTGTGGATTTTAGAACGTCTAGTAGAAATCAGTATGTCATGATGGCACACTTTTAAATGTGATTGGCATAAAATAAATTGTATAAGATTTCTCTTAAGGACGTACTAAGCAAGGTAGATAGAATACAGGCTCATTCATAATTTAGACATCATTATCAGCTATTCTATTTCCCTTGGTCATTTTCATATGCCTCAAATTTCTCCACTTGCAAATTAAGAATATTTTGTCACCCAGGCATCCTGCATGCCAGGGACATTTTTTTCTTCTCCACTCAGATCATAAATACTGAGATTTATTTAATCAAATAGAATATTTAAAACATTTTCTGGATGTGCATATTTCATTTATTTATTTATTGCTTCAAAATACTTTATTTTGTTATTAATTAAGGAACACTTTTTCTGTTAGTAGAAGGAAAGAAAGGAGTACCTTTCTGTGGTGTGTTCATGGGACGTTGTTATATGTCTAGAGACCATCAACATCATCTGTCTATAAATTTTATTCTTCCAAACATCCAATTATTCATCATTCCCACTTCCTGCTAGCTGGTCAGAGATAACATGCACAAGTTCCCACCATCACATAACAAACTGCTCCAGCCTTTGTTAGTTACACCCTTTCACAGTAACTCTTCACCACCTCTTCCCTCTCGATCAAACCCTCTTTTGTATCTCATTAGAAAATGAACAACCTTCTAATGGACAAAAATATAATAAACAAAATATTATATAATAAAGTAAAATAAAAACTAACACATTGGGATAAGGAAAAACAAGCAAACAGGGAAAAAAGAGCCCAAAAGAAGACACAAGAAATGGAGACACACAGATTTGAATCCTCAGGGATCACAAAAAACTCTAAACCTGAAATAATATATAAAATCAAAGAACATGTTAAGGTAAGAAGAGAGAATATATACATATTAAATATATTACATATAGAACAATATATTTATCTTATTCAATATATATTACATATATACAATTACATAATTATTCTATTACGTGTATGTATAATATGTCTATACTTTATATAATAACATAAATTTAGAAAAAATCTTGATAAAAAATAAGGAGTGAAGAAACTTCTAAAGATGCCTTTGAGTTCATTTTCTTTTTCTTTTTTCTTTTTTTTCTTTTTAAAGCTTTATTTCAGCTACAACACACTCCAAATCCTGTGAACACATCTCTCAACATTAAGGTTAAAAGAATTTAAGCTAGCTGGGCTACTGGAACTCAATTGTTTTCTTTTTTTTT
>LZPO01027708.1:32238-53977 GCA_001675575.1 Neotoma lepida | reverse complement strand
ATAGAGGGCCCCCTGTCTCCCATCGATTGGGCTCCTGGAGATCCATTCAGTGCCCTCATCTGTCTCCATCAGTCACTGGATGAGGGCTCCATGGTGGCAGTTAGGGTATTCATCCCTGTGATCACTTTCTATTGGCCATCTATGCTGGACCTGCATCCTTAAGAGTACTTTATTTCTCCATTGAGATGCTCTTGGAGGAAACAGAATTTATACTGAAAGTGGTTATCACACCTTGGGCAGAAATCTTCTGTATCTCCAAAGGCCAGGCCAGCTCCCTAAAAAACAGGTAAACAACCACCACCCCCTGCCTGTACCTGCCCAGCATGTCTCTTACTGTCTTTCTTTTCCTGGTCATTATTCTCAGGTCCATACACCTGGCAGGAGTCTCATATCTCACCAGAGGCCATGCCTGATCCCTGAATCACAAGTAAGTCTTTCCCCACCCTGCTTGCACCTGCCCAGCATAATCATAAGCACTCCTCTTTTCCTTGGCACCACTTTCAGGACCACACCTCCAGCGGAAGCCTCCTACCTAATTAGAAGCCAGTACAGCACCCTAAAAAACAACTGAAGCCTCCTACTCCACCGTACGACAGGCCAGCTCCCCGAAAAGCAAGTAAGCTACCACCTCACCCACCCACTGCCCAGCCCGTATGTAAAAATGGTCAAGTAAAATATAAAGGCATATCTAATAGACTCAACTCTAAAAGCCAGAAGAGTCTGGACAGATGTCTTGCAGATTCTCAAAACCACAGATGCCAGCCAAGATTACTATACCCATGAAAACTTTCAGTTTTATAAAGGGAGAAATCAACATATTTCATGATAAAGTGAAATTCAAACTACCTATCCACAAATACAGCCCTGCAGAAGGTAGTAGGAGGAAAACTCCAACCCAGGCAGTTAAACAACACCCACTAAAACACATAAATATCTAGTTCTCTTATCTCACACAAGCATAACCCAATGAAGGAAACCACACACACACACACACACACACACACACACACAAAACCAACAACATAAAAACAGGAATTAACAATCATGGTTTGAAGCGCCCTTCCTCTCCTCATCACCGTTTCTCAGCCCACGCCTCTGCTGGCAGCATTCCACTCCATCCAAAGCCTGGCCTGGCCAGAATCCTGATTTCAGAGACCAGGCAACCTCACTGAAAACCAGGCAGAAGCTACATATTCCAATAGAAAACAAGCCAGCATCTGAACTCCAGAGGACCCTCAACCAGATTACAAGCCACACACATACATAGCCAGAACTTCTGTCCTAAACTTGAGCAGCAACACCCTGCAGAACCAGAGCCCACCACCACCATGAAAAGCCTAGCCATCAACACGGTCAGTGACTCTTTAATCAACCACAGGCCACAGAATACAGAAGACCAGAGAAGAAACAGAAAATATCATCCAACAAAGACAAATTCAGAAATTGGCACCTAGACCTATGATCACTCCAAATTCAAATTCAAATGCCTTAACCTAAGTGTAAGAGCACAAACAATAAATAACAGCCAGAGAAATATGTCAGCACCAGAACCCAGCCATCCCACTATAGCAATCCCTGAACATTCCAACACAGCTCAAGCACAAGACAACAACATTAAAACCAACTTTATGATGATAGAGGTTCTTATAGGGGAGATAGTGGAGGAAATCCATGAATCTATTTATTAAGGGGTTATATCTGGTAATAGCTCACTGGTACAAGAGAGTAAAATTTTGGTCGCATAATCCTTGGAAGACTGAGAACCAGCCCCATGCTGTTTCACCCCACCTAACTCAGTCTTCCCCTTTCATGAACATGAGAGAGAAGAGAGAGAGGCTGTGTACATGCTCCTCAGGTCTTAAGCTAGCCAAGAGTCCATGCCCTAGGGGCTGGTACCCCAAGATCATAGGTGAACAAATACCTACTACACCAGAGCCCAGCTATCCCACTACAGCAAGCCCTGATTATTCAAACACAGCTCAATCACAAGACAACAATCTTAAAACCAATTTTCTGATGATAATAGAGGTCTTTAAAGAGGAGATGAAAAACTTTGGCTGGCATTTAGAATCCTATTCTTCATACTAGATTGCTTTTTCCAGGCTTACTATGAGGGAAAATGCCTAGTCTTACTGCAAATTGATAGGTCACCTTTGGTTGATATCCATGGGAGGCCTGCCCTCTTCTGAATAGAATGGAAGAGGAAGAGTTGCTGGTGGAGGAGAGGTAAGGTGATGTGGGAAGAAATGGAAAGAGAACAAGGAGGGGAAACTGCAATCAGGATGTTAAAAAATAATACTTATTTAAAATCATTAGAAAAAATGAAAGTGGCTACAAATTGGAGATTGCTTTGGTTTAAGGAAAGAGATATGAGCTTACTTCTTTCAGCTCTAGGATCTCATCTTGTGTAAATCCTTGCAGGACTTGAGCATGCTGCCTTAGTCTCTGTGAAGTCATAGGCATGTAGATCCTATAGATTTGGAGGTCCTTGTTTCCTTGGTGAACTCTAGCTCCTCTGGTTATTCATTCTTTCTGTCTTGTCCTCTTCCACAGGGTTCCCTGAGCCCTGAAGGGAGAGATTTGATTGAGACATCCCTTTCAGGGCTGAATGTAATAATGTCTCTCTAGACAGAAAATAATGTCTGATTGTGGGTCTCTATTTATTTCTTTATGCTGCAGGAAGAAACATCTCTAACAATATCAGAGCCAGGCACTGATTTATGAGTATAGAAGAATGTAATTAGGAATGAATACATGCACACACATACACACACACACACACACACACAGACACACAGACACACATACACACACACACACTAGCCAGAGTGTGTGTGTAGTAGTAGTAGTAGTAGTAGTAGTAGTAGTAGTAGTAGTAGTAGTAGTAGTAGCAGTTTGTTTTTTACCACAGGTCTTTGGACTATTTAGTCTCAGTTTCTTAGTCAATTAAATGTTGATAGGAATGGACTCCATCTCATGGAGTAGGACTTCAGTCAAATCAAAGATTGATTTTTACTCCCACATGCTTTGTGCCACCGTTGCATGAGCATATATAATGGAGAGGACACCATTGCAGATCAAAGAGTTTGTGGTCTGGTTTGTGTTTACATTTCTCCTTTGTTAGCATACAGACTACCTTCCTCTACTAAAGACACCATCACAAATGGCTGATAGCCCTATGTAGACATTGGTTAGACTTATAAATGTTCAATGGTTTCTGTAGGTGTTGTCTTCAACAATGGTGTCTTGCTGTCAGTTTGGTGAGAGAAACTTCTATTGTTTGCAACATCCTAGATTGTTTGAGAAATCCCATTGAACCACTTTGGCCTACAACTCAAATAAATGCAATCTAATGGTGTTGCAAGGTTGTTTTGGTGACAAGAGATAGCCAGTGGGACTATGTCTCATCCATCATTTGGTGATTTTATTTATAACATCATCAAATATGTACATATGTTAGGAAGCTTCTACTGTTTTAGGATTCCATACTACCTCTCAAATGGCCCTTAAATTAACTGTCTTTCCATGTATTCCCTCCCTCAACCTCTTTCCCTTTGTACTATATAATTGATCATCCCATTCATTCCAAACATCCATTCATAGCTATCTACTTTATTTCCAGTTCTTGGAGAGATCTAAGTGTCTACCCTATCTTACTCTACACCCAATCTCCTTGGTTCTATAGAGTGTAGTGTGGTTATCATTGATATTACAACTAATATTCACATAAAAGTTTATGCAATACTTGCATTTCTAAGTTTGGGATTAGTCATTCAGAATGATTTTATTTTTCTACTCCCATCTCTTTACAAGTGAAATTTATGAATTCATTTTGATGGCTAAGTATCATTCCATTGTGTAAATGAACCATACTTTCTGTATATATTTATCTGCTGAGGGACATTTATGTTGTTTACAAATTCTGGCTATTGTGAATAGAGCAACAAGAAACATATTTGTGCAAGTGTCTCTGTGGAAGCATCTTTCATTGTGTATGGCCAAGAATGGTATAGATCATGAGGAAGATCTATCCTGAGGAATCACCACACATACAAATTTGCACTCCCATCAGTACCTTAATCTACATCCTCACCAGAATGAGCTGTCATTTGGATTCATCTTAGTCATACAGTTGATATCAGATGAAATCTCAACGTAGTTTTGATTTGCATTTCCCTAATAACTAAGGCTGTTTAAAATTTCTTCCATTGTTTCTTAGCCATTTGAGTTTGCCCTATGGATAATTACCCATTTAGCTCTGTACTCCATATTTTAGTATTTTGTAGTCTTGATATCTAGTTTTCTTTTAAGTTCTTTATATAATTTGGAGAAGCTTTTAAGTCTCATGAGGTCCTGTTTGTTAATTGTTGATGTTAGTGCCTACCATATTGGTATCCTGTTTAGAAAGCCTTTCTATGTGCCAATGAGTCCAATGATATAATCCACTTTCACTCTGTTAAATTCAGTNTATCTGATTTCATGTAAGCTGTCCAATCTATTTGGAGTTTAACTTGTACAAGATGATAAGTATGGAAATATTTGCATTTTTTAGATACAGCCATCCAGTTTGACCAGCACCAACTTTAGAAGATGTTGTCTTATTCCAGTGTATATTTTTTGGTTATTAATTTTTTTAAAAAAGGGTGTTCAATGTAAGATGGATTTTTCTAAATGGTCTTGTTAAATAAAACACCGAGACAGAGATAGGGGTGAAAGTCTGACAGAGATCAAAGGAATTAGGAACAGCTACCAGCCTCACCTTAGAATGCATCCAAAAAGGAGAGTAACCGACTTTCTTATACCTCCACATCTATATCCCTTTCTGTTCTGTTCTCCCATTGGCTCTTTCAGTGGAGCTACATCACTTCCTCCTATTGCCCATCTCTGTCACTTCCTGCCTGTCTGTATAGACCTCCAGAATTCTATGGTTAATGCTGGGATTAAAGGCGTGTATCTCTACGCTTGACTGTTCCTAGTGTGACCTGGAACTCACAGGGATCCAGACAGACCCTGCTTGCTAAGTGATAGGATTAAAGTCATGTGTTAATTTTGCAAAGCTAGTAGTTGATCTTGTTCCTCTGATCCTCCAATAAATTTTATTGGAGGACATAGAAAAAATACCACCACAGTTCAGGGGTGTGAGAATTTATATCTATATCTTTAATTAAATTGTTTTGATCAACATTTTTATGTGTGCCAATAACATGCAATTTTATTTCTGAAGCTCTGTAGTAAACTTGAACTTCGAGTTAGTGGTGTATCCAGCATTTATTTAATTTTTCAGGATTGTTTTAGCTATCAAGTCTGTTTGTGTGTTTGTGTGTGTATATTTCCATATGAAGTTGAAAATATGCCTTTCATGGTCAGTGAGGAATTGAGTTAGAAATTTGATGAGGATTGCATTGAATCTGAAGATTGCTTTTGGTAGGTGGCCATTATTATTATATGATCATTTGCAGCTTCCGATATCTTGATCAATTTCTATCATCAATATCTTAAAACTTTTATTGTACAAGTCTTTTACTTGCTTAGGAAGTATTATCTCAATATATTTTATATTATATTATTGTGAAAGCTGTTGCTTCCCTGGTTGCTTTCTCGGTCAATTTGATATTTGTATATAGGAAGGACACTGATTTTCATGAATTTGTTTTGTATCTAGATATTTTGCCCAAATATTTATCAGCTGTAGGAATTTCCCAGGGAATTTTAGGCTAAATTATTCTACTATCATATCATCTCCAAATAAAAGTACATTGACTTCATTCTTTGTAATTTGTATACCAGTGACCTCCTCCAATTGTTTTATTGCTTTAGTCATGTATCAAAGTTCTATATTTAGGGGGAAAGTGGGCAACCTTGCCTTGTTCCTGATTTTAGTGTAATTACTTTGAGTTTCTCTCTATTTAAATTAGTGCTAGCTATAGGCTTGTTCTACACTGCATTATTATGCTCAGGTATGTCCCCTTTTCCTGTAATCTCTCTAGGATTTTTATCATAAAAGATGTGTTATATTGTCAAAGGCCTTTCTTCATATAATGAGATGATCATGAGGTTTTTCAATTTAGTTTGCTTATATAGTAGATTACTTTTATTGATTTTTGTATATTGAAACACCCAAACATCTCTGGAATGAAGCCTACTTGATCATGGTGGATGATCTTTCTAGTGTATTCTTCAATTTGATTTGCAAATGTTTTGTTGAGTATTTTTGCATCTGGGTTTGGCCTGTAAATTTTCTTTTTTTGTTCAGTGTTTTGGAGTTTAGGTATTGGGTAATGGTCTTTCTTTTTCTATTTCAGAGGATAATTTGAGCAGTAGTGCCATTACCTCTTCTTTAAAATCTAGTAGAATTGTAGTCTAAAATCTTCTGGTTCATACCTTTTTTTCTGCTTGGGGAGCTTTCCATGACTGTTATTATTTTACTAGGTGTTTGCAGGCCTGTTTAAATGGCTTTTCTGACTTAAGTTTTGTAATTGATACCTATCAAGAAAATTATCTATTTCTTTTTTTATTTTCCAATTTGGTGGAGTAGAAGATTTTAAACTATGTCCTTATGATTCTCAGGATTTCCTATATGTATGTTGTTTTGTCACACTTTTCCTCTCTCATTTTGTAAATGTGGAATTTCCACTCCAACTTTTACTTATTGCAATAAGGGATTGTTATTCTTACTGATTTTCTCACAGGACCACTATGTTTCTTTTAATCTTTTTATTGTATTTGTTGTTGGTCTATTTAATTGATTTCAGTTCAGATTTTGATGATGACTTACCATGTACTACATTTAGGTGTGATTCCTTTCTTTTGTTCTAGAGTTTCTACATGTTCTATTAAGTTATTAGTATGAGATATCTCCATTTTTCTTTTCTTTCCATTTTTTATTTAGGCACTTACTTGTATGACTTTGCCTCTTAGAATAACATTCATTGTGTTACATGAATTTTTGGTATGTTGTATTCGTTTTCTTTCAAGTCTATGAACTCTTTAATATCTTTCTTAATTTCAATCTTGACCTATTATTCATTCAGTAACAATATGCTTAGTTTCCATTAGTGTGTAAGCTCCTTTTTTGCTCTGTGTTGCTGATATCCAGCTTTCACCTAAGGTGGAAGTATAGGATGCAGGGGATTATTTTAGTTTTCTTGTATCTATTGAGACTTGCTTTGTGTCGGTGTATGTGGTCAATTTTGGAGAAAGTTCTATTAGGTGCTCACAAGAATGTACATTATTTTGTATTTGAGTGAAATGTTCTAGGCTTGAAGTTTTCAGGGTCAAAGAGAGAGATGATAAGGATCCACACATAAAACAATACTNATCAGTTTCCAATTACAACCCAAAACAGGAAGTGAATTTGCACAAGAAACAAATCTTGCACCTATCACCTGCCTGGCCTTGTCAGAAATCTCCTTTGGTCAGTGTGAAATAACTACCTTAATTACGTAAGTAGCAAGTGGCTAAAACATCATCCCAGGATGTGAGNAGTAAATCTCTTAAGTTAGGGTCTTATTAAATAACCTGGGATGAAGGTAAAGAGTTGAGGATCTAATTGTTAATGGTTATTTTCTCTTACCGGTAAGTGAGATGAGCTAATGTATATCTATCTGCATTTGTCGTTGGATAAAAAGTTATTTTAGCTGAAATACTTTGTTCAGAGAATAGCCCTGGCCAGATGTATATTAATGAAAAATAAAGAAAGCTGGGGAAAGTTATCCAAATGTATAGGGAAAATTGTGCCCAAGACTGAGATGCAATCATGAGATTACATGTACATATAACATGGGAATGCACGATAAATGGGAAGAATCATAGCTGCTATTGCACAAGAAGTTTACAACAAGAAACAGCCAATTCATTCAAAAGGCAGTAATTCCATCACACTTTCATGCTGGTTTCCTCTAACAGAACCCTTGGTTCAGATAGATTGACCTTCTGAACTCTAGTTGTCACTTGCTGTATACTCCTATGGTCTTCTGCTACCAGAGGCTCTCAACAATAATGTAACTAGGTTCTAGAATTTCTCTTTAATTTTTGTCTGCATGATCTGTGTATTGTCGAGTGTGCAGAATTGATGTGTACTAGTATTAGTACATGAAGGTCAATATGTGATTTATGCTGCAATATTATATCTTTTATAAAATTAGGTGGCCTTGATTTTGTTACATGGATGTTGACAGCTGCAATATTCTATTGGTGGATTTATCCTTTGAAGTGTAGACAGTGTCCTTTCCTATCTGTTCTAATTATTTTTGTGTGTGGGTCTATTTGTTAGATAGTATGATAGCTACACCTGCTTGCTTTTTAAGTCCATTTGATTGGAATATCTTTTTCCAACCCTTTACACTGAGGCAACTGTATATCCTTTATATCAATACTTGTTTCTTGGATGCAGAAGAAAGACAGATAATGTATTTGCATCATCCTGTTAGACTGTNTTTTTATAGTGGAATTAAGACCATTAATGTACAGAGATATCACCAGTGATTCATATTGTTTTACTGTCTTTGCGGTGGTGGTGGTGGTTTTGGTGGCAGTGGAGGCAGCAGCAGTGGTGATGGTGCTGGTGGCAGTGGTGGCGGTAGCTGTGGTGGTGGTAATTTGTGTGTGTGTGTATGTGCGTGTATGTGTGTGTGCGTGAGTATGTGTGTGTGTGTCTTTTGCTTAGCTGATATGCAATTATTTTTTAGTTGTGTTTTCTTGGGTGTGATTAACCTCTTTAGGTTGGAGTTTTCCTTATAGCACCTTCCTTAAGTTTGGAATATAGATAGATATTACTTAAATTTGGTTTCATCATGGAATATCTTATTTTGTTCATGTTCTGAGATTCAGTTTTCTGGGTATAATGTCTTGGCTGGCATCTGTGGTCCCTTAGAATCTGAGTATGTCTTTCCAGACAGATATAGTTCTAATAAGTTTGCCTTTATATGTTATGGGGTCTTTTTCTCATTCTGCTTTTAATATTTTTTTCTTATAAACATTTCAGGTTTTGATTATTATATGCCAAGAGGATTTCTTTTCTAGATCAATCACTTAGCTGCTCTGTATGCTTGCTATACCTTGATAGACACCTCCTTCTTCATTTTAGGAAAATTTTCTTCTATGATTTTGTCTGTACTTTTGACCTGAGTTTCTTCTGCTTACTCTCTGTCTTTATTCTTAGATTTGGTCGTTTTATCATGTCCCAGATTTCCTGGATGTTTTGTGTCAGACATTTTTGTATACATATTTAACATTTAATTTGACCCAGGGTTCTTCTATTGTTTCTTCAATGCCTGAGATTATCTCTTTTATCTTCTTAACCTATGGGTGTAGTCTGCTACTGTATTTCCTATTTAAATTTGTATTTTTTTTCATTTCCAGAATTCCCCCACTTTATTTTTTCTTTATTGCTTCTATTTCCAATTTTTGATCTTGAATAGTTTTATTCATTTTCTGCCACTGTTTGTGTTTTACTAAATTTCTTTAAGGAATTTTTTAATGTTCACTTAAGAATCTTTATCATATTCATAAAGGCTGCTTTGAGGTCATTTCCATGTTCTTCTTCTATGTTGGAATATTCAGAGGCTGCTGTGGTAGCATAGCTTGGATTTACTGGAGACATATTGCCCTTGCTGTTATTGATTGTTTATGCTGGTATCTAGGTATCTGGGTTTGGGAAGATTATAATTTCAGGTATAGATATCTCTTGTTGTCTTTGTTGAGTAGATATTTTTTCTCTTGGTTTCTCTTGTCTTTTCTAGTACTTAGGAGTGTGTAGTGGCTGCATGTTGCATGATAATTAATTCTGATATCCTGATGGGTGGCAACTTGAGGTTCCAGGTAAAATATATTTCTAGGTATTAGAAACTGACATTTAGGAATAGGTGTCAAACAGAAGTGGGTACTGAAGTGCTCCAGAGAGTGAGGAAAACAGTATTCAACCAGGATATACTTAGTACCCTGGGAATGGGTCAGAGAGTAACAGTAGTCTTCTGAATAGCTGGGGATGAAATTGTGGATTTAAATTGGAGGATAGGAGGTAGTGAATGTCTGAAGCTTACCCATCTGCTTAGCAGGCATATTTGGTACTCTGGCAGGCATGGTTGGTGGGGTCCCATGGAGCTAGGTTAAGAAAATGAGAGGAGGGAAAGAAGGTCGAAGGGGAAGAAATATGTGGTCCACTGGAGCTGGGGTCAGGCTGGTGGGGTTGAGAGGAGGGAGGGGTGGCTATAGCAGTTTTTCTTCCATAGATCTGGGGATGAGTCTTGATGATTGTATTTAGTAGAAATGAAAGAGAGGTGAGAATACGCAATTGGCCTACCTGCTTCCTTAGCTAGAGTGGCCTGTACATTCTCAGTGTATGCCTGCTAGAGTTGGGATCCTGGATAAAGGTATGGGTGGGAGAAAGGAAGTTTGAAGGGAAGATCTGTGTGCTCCATGGAGATGAGAGGAAGGAGAGGAGTACAGCAGGTGTTCTGCTACAAAACTGGGGGTGATAGTGGAGGATTGGATTTAGAAGACAGGAGAAAGAGGTATGATGTATAATTTGCCTACCTGCTTCCCTCACCTGAGTGGCTTTCAGTTTGCCAGAAAATCAAAGTGAACATTTTATGAACACAAATTTAAGCATAGTAAAAAACCAAATGAAACAATCAAAGATTAATTTGAATATTTATTTTAAAATATTATAAGTAGAGGTTTGTCTGATACATATATATATATATATATATATCAGATGAGACATGGATAATTTGCAATTATTTAGGAAACACATGATAATAATTTCCATTCCTGAACTTTCTTTCCATGTAATGCAATTACCTATATATTAGTTTGGACTATTTAATTTTAAAGTTATTTTTAAACTCAGCTTACTAAATCATGATTAATCATAACATTTTCACACTAAATGTCATTATTTTTCCTTTCAGTCATTCTATTCCCTGACTGACTACCTTATACTCCCTTACTGCTCTAAGTGATGCCATTTTTTCCATTAGTTACTTCCCTTTCTTGTTACATAGAATCCATTACTATTACATTCTTTATTTTCCACCCTCTCTTACAATCTCTTCAGCCAATCTCAGGATTCTCTTTTTAGTTTCATTCTTTACACCAATGTATACTTTTAAATGTATTTTTAATATATAATAGGAAGTGTAATATTTATCTTTCTAATTTGTTGACTTGTACAATATTTTAGTTCCATTTAATGTGTTTTATAGAATGTCCTTACTTTTTCATGACTTATATCTGGTAGCGCAAAGTCTAGTAATAAGAGTCTAATGAACATCATAACCTGATAATGAAGTATATTATATTCTTAAAAATAATTGAAATTCAAATCTGGAGAGGCACTCTGTCATTGTTTATTTGCTTAAATATGCCAACAAATTAATATAGCTTTAAATATTTAATACTTAAAAATTACAGTGATCATATGTGTGAATTTATACATAAGTTTAAGCTAAAAACATTTCTCATTAAAAAGGAACTATAAGAAAGAAAGCATACATGGTGTCAATTAAATTTTCATACATACACACATATATACACACATTTCTTAAACATGTTCAGACATTTCTCAAGAATTGCATTACATTCTTTGCAAACACTATGGTAAGGAAATCCTATGTTTAGCTGAAGCTCCTGAGATTTAACAGGGAAAGAGCAATATTGTTTCTATGATATGGATGATGGTGCTCATATTTCACAGATCATTGGAAAGAAGAACTCTAATTTTCAAAAGATGTGTTGAAAAAATAATATACTCTATGTCTCAATTATACTATGTCAGCTACTTATCATTATCATATAAATATCAATGAAATCAATGGATTCTTTTATGAAAACTAAAAACAAATTTACCAATCAGTCACCTAACATGAGTAATTAAAACATGCCTTTAAAATATGTCTGAAAGATGCTATAAGTTCTTAATATTTCCACTTGTTGAAAATATATACATTGGAATCTTAAAATTTACATTGATGGTAGTAGGAGGTTGAGCCAACATTAAATGTTTGGGGGCATATGAAACAGTTGTCACAGAGTCACCTACCCTAGAGGGCACAGCAGGCATCACCTGCAGGTCATTTAGTGGATCCCAGCTAGCTATGAATGTACTGTTTCTTTCAGCTAGTATTTTCCAACTTCAAACATGCAAGTAATTTTATTTTGCTTAGAAACTGCCCAATTTATTTTGCCTGGATTTATCTAGATGAAACTGGAAGTTTAATGCAGGGTAGTGTAAGAGGACTGCATAAATCTAGAATCATTTTTCAGTTAGCTCTCCTAAAGCTGGTGTACAGCCATTGTTTGACTGAGAAAAAAAAAGGAAAATTGTATTCGTTGTATTAATATTATTTTTCAACAAGGAAAAATGTTGTTCAACATACTTTATATTAAAGTAAAATGTGGGTAATATTCATAGATATTACTGTAATATTATTCTTGTTTCTATAATATAATGTTCTTGTTTATATAATATAATATTCTTGTTTGTAGAATGCTTTCCCTAAGTTTAGAAACTTATTGAATTTGAATCTGTGTGCATAAATGTTTCTATAAAGCAAGGAATTTATACACTACCTGAGAAATATGAAGCATTACATGGAATTTTGTATCACTTCTGTTAAGTCTTTTATTTTGTGTATTAGGAAATATGTATATTTGCAACTAAGTGTTAGATTTTATTCCTTGATAAGAAACTGGTTGATTTTCTCACTTGATGTTATTCATCAGCTCTTTTATCAACACAAATGGAATCTAGAATATTATAACTTGAGATATTTTGAGTTTAGTAAAATGGGACTTTTTTGAGTAAAATTGCTACTCAAATACTCCAGCATTCCTAAAATTTCTCCAGAAAATTGGAGCTAATTTTCTTTTCCATCAATCTCAACTATGTATCTCTGAAATATGTGTCAAGTAGTCATCAAATCACCCAGAAACAGGTACTTATCTCCTCAGCAGGGCATCTGGAAAGTAGGAAAACTGTATTTTTTTTGTAACTTCATGCAGCTTATTTTATTTGAATGTTCACAAAATGATATCTATAAATAGGAAACTAATAATACTTTGTACCAAATTGTTGTGTTAAAATTTATGGAAAATTAAATAAAAGGAAGCATATTGATCTTTATTTTCTTAGAAAGAGCTCCAGAAACTTCTTTGAAAAACTGTCTTCCTTACTCAATTTTCCTTTATATAAAATATAACTTTCTAGCAAAGATATATACTGTTAAAATAATTGATATTCATGTAGTATAGAAACTAAACATTGTAAATAAAATTTCATTGATAACAGGAATTGTAAGATTTCTTGTTCAAGAATGGTTAAGAAGCTGCTTCAATATATACTCTGATAAATAACTGAGAATCCTATAAAATAATGGAAAATACAAGAAAGAACTGGAAATAAATAAGAAGAAACTTAAGTGAACTGACAACTGTGAAAAAGAAAACTATATATGTGAATTTCTAGATTTTTGTCTAACTGAATCAAGGGAAGTTTCATTGTCATCATGTGTTGAGGTGGCTGTAAAATCTTGTATGGAACATTTTAGATGCACACTGCTTAGAGAACAAAAAGATACTATTCAGAGCAACTATAATGACTGTGAAATGGGAAAGGAATTCACAGTTGGCAAAGAGATATAGATGCAAGTGTATGTATTCAGCCTGAACTACTGGAACTTCATGTAATCACAATTCACCAAAAAAATGCATTACATAATCTAGCTAGGGCTAGAATTTCATTAAAGTGAATTACCACTCAATAAAGGATGGAAAATTATGAATCACTATTGCCATTCTGTTTGACACCTATCTTTAAGATGTCTTGTAAGAAAAAATTAAATCCTTTCTCCATTTCCAGGATTCATTCAAAACCATACACCACACAAAGAAGTTGAAGAGAAAACTGCATTAGGTGTTATTTGTATTTCGGATTCCATAAATAACAAAGACAATACAGATCTAACACATCTACAGAAAAATTTAAGCTTAATCCAACTTGTCATGAATATAAGGACCAATGTCTCAGGAATATATAAGAAATGGTGATATCATTTCAACAGGAAAGGTTTAGAACTCAGAAATTATTTAGAATGTTATAAAATATCTCCACTAATCTAAGACAAAACTATATAATATGAAGTAAAGAATAAAGATCAGAGTTATCATGTAAATATAGAGAGAAAATCTAGATGTATAAAATATGCAAGTTCTCAAGAGCATAAAATCAAATAAAAATTTAAAAATAGTTATCTTAAATTTCAGCATTTACATAACAACAGAACTCTGCAAACCAAGGGTCTCAATAAATCACCAGAGAAACCAATTATTAATCAATATCATCAATGTTCTTATTGGACAAAAGAGGTGAATTAAAGTCCAGAGCCTGGAATGGATTTCTTGTTTTGGAGTTATTAGAAAATAAGATCCTGTAGAACTGCAAATATCTCAGTTTGCAAATATCACAAATAATATTGTTATTAAACACTACAGAACTTATAAATAAGACACTATTGCTGAAGACATCACATACTTGAGTTCAGAATATGGAAATTTCAAGCTGACACAGACTTGGAAGTTTCATCCGCACTGAGTAGCTTTCATGGTTTTGGAAATTGCTATGCAACATACTGGAAGAATATAGTAATTATAAATTATTTCCATCTATGAGCTATTTGAATTATTGAACAACAATGCCTAATCTGAAAATACATTCATGCTAGTACATTAGTAGTATAAAGATCATGAGCATAACCAATACATTTCTGATTGGATTTAAGTTCTTCTCCATGACATGAAACCATTACCTGACACAAATAACACACCAAGAATATACAAATAGAAAGGACCTAGAGGGAAACCTGCTACAACCATCCTGCTAAATGTACATGGTATAAAAATAATTCCAATGAAGTATCATCATACCCATATATGTGTCTCTTAACTCTCAACCAAGAAGTTTCTATTTACAGTAGATGGTGATTAGCACAGAAATATACAACTGATTAAGATGCAGAGAATAAAATCCTGTGAAATGTTCAGCCACATATTAAATATCTGTATTCATGCCCTTGTTCTAAGACTCAAGACTCATGGCATAAGAGGAAATACATTGAATGTAAGTGCCAGAAATGTTGGATGACTACAAGGACACAATGTTTTACAAATATAGCTTGGAAACTGTACAAATGAACTCAGTGGTTGTTACCTTGTGCACAAGACCAATGCAAGCATGAGCTAGACAAAACCCCAACATGCAGAAGGTGGTTGGGAACAAATTCTCATGCTGAGGCAAGCAGCTATTTGGTAATTTATAGCTACTAGGGGAGAAGGAAAAATTAGTTCTTGTAGGAATGTAGATCCATTCTCCGTGGGAGAGAGAAGAATATATTTTATTACTGTAAAAATATTTTAGGGCAATGGTGACACAAAGCCTGTGGGAGTAGCCAACCAACTTGTGATTTGACTTAAGACCCATGCCACAAGAAAGAACCCGTATCGGCCATGGCTTTGGTGACCAAGAGCCACATAAAATGGTAGCCAAGAGAGTTAGAGTAAAGCCAAATACTACTGATCTCAAACAAACAAACAAATAAATAAATGTAGTGATAAAACAACTCGTTATGATATTCTGCTATACTCATAATTCAACTTCTATTTCAACCATCATCAGCAGAAGCTTCCTCCTGGAGCAGATGGGAACAAATACAGAAAACCACAGTCAGGCATCACAACACACACACACACACACACACACACACACACACACACACACACACACACACACACANACACACACACACACACACACACACACAAACAAAGGGGGAGACAGATCCAGGGAGACAGAGAGACTATTGAACTTACAGAGCTAAATGGGGTGTCTCCATTAAGTCTCTCCCCTCAGGGATCTGGGAACTCTGTGAAAGTGGCGGCAGAAAGACTGTGTCATAGCCATGTTCTTGCTGCCTAGATGCCAAAACTCACCAGGTGGATAGGCATAGACGGAAGCAAGATGATTGAAAAATTATCTTATTGAAAACTGAAAAGGCCAACTGTGCACTATTGTCATGAAACATTTGCCTCCAAGTCATGTGAAGAAAATGGTTTCAAGAATATTACAGCTAATGTGACGGGTAAGAAAAGACTATAGTCTGTAATTGAATCACTATTCTGAGCAGATAAATAGTTTGTGGTTGTGATGACATTGAGTCCTAGACATGGACTTCTAATCAGTGCATGCTTAAAGGAAGTAAACATTAGCTTAAAAAAATTATTATCTGGGGTTAAAAAATTATCTTGTATTACAGTTTTAGATTTTTTAAGATATGAGAGAAAAATATGATATACTATAAATGTAGCTTAATATAACATATATAGAAAAATAGCCAATGTCAAAATCAACATTTTCAAACATGTATTGATTATCTAATAAGATAAATTCAGCACCCAAAAAAAGAATATTTTGTGCAGAGAGAAGGCTTAGTGAGTAAAAACAGTTCCCATGCAAAGCTGACACCTTAAGTTCATTCCTCAAACACACTGTGGAAGGAAAGTTGTTCTTCACTTTCTTAATGTGAGATATGGTTCATGTGCACCTGTATTCCCACATGGAGTGATCATATGCACATACAAACACAAGCAGAGATCTTATATGCACACATAATTAGTAAATTAAAAAATAGGAAATATATAAATGGGATATAATGTCTGCAATATAAAGTTTGTATTAGAGCATTCTACATAGCAAATTTTATAATGAATGATGAGATTGTCAAGATTAAGGGTTCTGGAAATAATCTTATTCATCTTTATCTTAGCAGTAAGGGATGTGTTGTATTGTTTTGATGACATTGGAAGATCTTATTTAAATACTGAAAATACTGATGGCAGAAGCAGAGGAAAGTGTATATGTGATTCAATAAATAAGTTTAACAACAGAACTAGACAAAGATATAATTTTCAAATAGAAAACTACAAAGAGGAACTACCACATCAATCTCTGGGGACAAGGCCTTCATGATGTGCCTCAAAGTTTTATTTCTAACAAAATAAAGCAGTCTGTTTCACTTTTTACTTCTGTCAATGTTTTCAGTTCTGTATGATAATATATTATTTTTTGTTATGACCTCACCCACTAGGCCCTGCATTCTTTCATTACTGTCTAAGTCCTTTCAATCTATGAGTACATCATTAGCTAAAGCATAAGACAGGGACCTTAAAAGATCCAGTATAAAGATGACAGAGGAACTTACAAAGGAAATGAATANATTCTTTAAAGCAATCCAGGAAAACAGAAACCAGAAATGGGAGGAAATAAAAGAATTATTTAAAGAAATACAGGAAAACAGCACTAAAGAGTAGAAGGAAGTGAATAAAACTGTTCAAGACCTGAAAATGATAAGATAATCAATAAAGAAAACCCAACCTAAGGAAATTTGAGAAATGAAAAATTTAGAAATTTAAACATAAACTACAGAGGCAAGCTACACCAGCAAAATTCAAGAGATGAGACACAGAATTTCTGGCATTGAACACACAACAGAAGAAATGGATATATTGATCAAAGAAATTGTTAAATATAAAGAGTTCCTGATGCAATATCCAAGACATCTTGGAAACTGTGTAAAGTCCAAATTTAAGAATAACAAGAACAGAAGAAGGATAAGAAGTCAAAGTCAAAGACCCAGAAAATATTTTTAACAAAATTATAGAAGAAAAGTAGTCTAACCTAAAGAAATAGATGCTTGTTAAAGCACAAAAGGCTTACAGACCAAGAAATAGATATAACCAGAAAAGAAAATCTAAAAACACTGCATTTACGAAAAGAAGAGAAAGAAGAAAGAAGAAGAAGAAGAAGAAGAAGGAGAAGGAGAAGGAGAAGGAGAAGGAGAAGGAGAAGGAGAAGGAGAAGGAGAAGGAGAAGAAGAAGAAAATTATTAAAAGCTGCAAGGGGAAAGGCCAAGTAACATACTAAGGTAAACCTATTAGAATAATATATGACATCTCAATAGAGACTCTAAGAGCCATAAAGGCCTGCAGTTATGTGCTCCAAACTTTAAGAGAGCACAGATGTTAGTCCATACTACTATATCCAGTAAAATTTTTCATTACCATAGATGAAGAAAATAAGAAATTATATTAAAGTCAAATTTAGAAAGTGTCTATCTACAAATCCAGACCTACAGGAGGTGCTAGAAGGAAAACTTCAATCTAAGGATGTTAATTACACCCATCAAAAGACAGGAAATAAATAATCTTGACCAGAAAAATCAAAAGAAGGGAAATACAAACCCCAACATCACCACCAACAACAACACAAAGAACAAAATCAAAAATCATTGGTCATTATTACCACTAAAAATCAATTATTTTCCATTAACCAATGAAAAGACACAGACTAACAGAGTGGCTGCAAAAACAGGATCCATTATTCTATTACATAAATAATAAAAAAAAATAAAAGACTTTCTACAATTGAATGAAAAGAAACGCAGATCAACATCAATTTAGATATTATCTCAGAGTAAAGGGTTGGGGAAAGATCTTCCAAGCAAATGGACCTAAGAAACAAGCTGGTTTAGACATTTTAAAATAAAAAAAATATAGACTTCAACCAAAATTAATCAAAACAGATGGGCAAAGACACATCATACTGTAACTGGAGACTTTTCTTTGTCATGTCCCATTCTGCAGACATTTCTAAATAATCACTCAAAGGCTTATATTAATTATAAATGCTTAACCAGTAGTTTGGGCTTATTACTAATTAGCACTTACACTTAAATTAATGCATAATTTTTAATCTATGTTTAGCCATGTGGCTTAGTATCTTTTCTCAGTGCAACATTCTTATTTTGCTTCTTCTGCATTTGGCTGGTGACTCTGACTCTGACTCTGACTTTTGTCATTTCTGAATTCACCTAGTCTCGCTCTAACACTCATTCTATTTCTGCCCAGCTATTGGCCAATCAGCTTTATTATTAACAATGAGCATAACTGACACCATCATATTCATCAAAGAAAAATCTACCAAGATGATAATCTTAATATATATGCCTAAAATGCAATGGTTCACATGTTTGTAAAAGAATTGCTTCTATAGCTTAAATCACATATTGACTCTGAAACAATGATAGTGGGAGACATTAATATCCAACTCATATCAACACACATGTCATCTACACCAAAATTATACAGAGAAATGCTGGAGCTAATATAGGTTATGAACCAAATGAACCTAACAGATCGTTTTAGAACATTTCACCCAAACAGAAAGGAAAATATCTTCTTCTCTGAACTTCATTGAATTTCCTCAAAAACTGACCACATACCTGTACACAAATTAAGTCTCAATAGATAAAGGAAAATCAAATTAATTCTCTACACCCTATCAGACTACAGCGGATTAAAGCTGAACATCAACANCAGAAAGAACAAAACCTTACAAATCCTGGAAATAGAACAACTCTCTACTGAATGAAAAATGTGTCAGACAGAAAAAAAAATAAAAGACTTTCTACAACTGAAGGAAAATGAATACACAACATACCTTATAGGACAAAATGGAAGTGCTTCTAAGAGGAAAGTTCATAGCACTATTTGCCTATATTAAAAAAAATCTGTAAAGATCTTGATTTAGTCAGGGTTGTTTAGAGTCAGAATTTAGAGAATGTAACTGTCTTTGAAAGNAATTTATTGGAGTGATTTACAGGCTGCAATTCAAATAATCCAACTATAGTTGGTTAAGAATGGAAAATTCAAGTATCTAAGTAGTTGTTCAGTTCCATGGGCTGGGTGTCTCAGCTGTCTTCCAAATATGATGAAGTTCTGAAGGAGTAGGCTCCAATGCCAATAAAGGAATGGATGTGCTAAGAAGTCAAGGGCAAGCATGCAAAGAAGAAGGAAACCATCTTGCTTCCATTGTTTTCATATTGGCTTCCAGCAGAAGGTGTGATCCAGCTTCAAGGTGCATCTTCCAGCCTCTAGATCTGGATTAAAGACATATGTCATTCTGCTTCAAGATCTAGATCAAAAGTCTATGTCTTTCAGCCTCAAGATCAGGATCACAGTATGCTTTCCACTTCTGGATTATAGTTCATTCCTGATATTGTAGCAGGATTATCTTTTACTTAACAGCTAATATCCACTTATAAGTGAGAAGATACCACATTTGCTTTTCTGTTCATTTGTTATCTATTTACTCATTTATTTGCAGTGCTGGTGATAGTTTTACCTGCTTTGCTCAAGCTAGGTATGAACTCGACTGCTAAGATATACTCTGGCTACTCTCATTAGATACTAAGATTTTTTTTTTTGTTTCTTGTTTTTTGGTTTTTGGTTTTTGGGTTTTTTTGCCTAAGAAATCCAAGTGGCATGTCAATCATTGAATGACAGGAGTTCTTTGGTGAAATAAATGTAGAAAAGATTGCAGCCACTAACCTCTCTTTCTATAAGCCAAGGCAATAGAATGGGATACTGTGACAAATGAGATTCTTGATTTTCTGAAAAGATGGCAAAATTACAAATTAGCAGATGCCTCTTTGTCACAATTACTCTTTAGCAGAAAGATAATTACTGTAAATTAATGTTTACAAATAGCTTATTAAATCATGCTATTTTAAAATTTGTTCATATAACTAAAGAGTTCCCTTGAAAACCACTATGTAATTGTTTTATGTTCTGGAAAACCCTCTGTGTCTTCTGGTTGTTTACTACAATAACTAGAGTTATTGCCATTCAAACATTTAAATTAAATATATGCTGAGGAGAGAAGAGCAAATCTGATGCAGAAAATTAATACATTTGTTAGACCTGCCCTGATAGAGTAAAACATTGTCAAACACTACTTGAAGACATGCTGTGATTGCATTCGTGCAGCTATGAAAACTTGAAGGCGTGTAATGATATCTGTATGAATGTGATGTTTCAACTGTTGAAGAAATATGTAGCAAATATATGAAAGAAGAACTGTAAGATGGATTTTCTAAATAGTCTTGTTAAATAAAACATGGAGGCAGAGATAGAGGTGAAAGTCTGACAGAGAGCAGAGGAGTTAGGAACAGTTACAAGCCTCACCTCACAACACCACTGCTGCTTCCAAAAAGGTGTCTGACTTCCTATATTTCCATGCCTATAGCCTTTTCTGTTCTTTTCTCCCATTGATTGTTTCAGCCTAGCTACATCATTTCCTCTTATTACCCATCTTTGTCATATCCTGTCTGTCTGTATAGAGCTCCAGAATCCTATAGTTGATGCTGGGATTAAAGGTGTATGTCTCCATGCTTGACTCTCTACCTTGTATGACTTGACACTCACAGAGATCCAGACAGACCCTGCCTGCTAGGTGATAGGATTAAGGGTGTATGCCAATTTTGCAAGGCTAGCAGCTGACCTTGTTCCTCTGATCCTCAGATAAATCTTCTTGGGAGACAAAGATAAAATACCACCACATTTCCCCTCTTTGCCTCATAAAAATTAAAAAAAAAATAAAAAGTTATAACTAATTTTAAGAAAAACTATATACAATAAATATAATAACTATATACAATATATAAGCAATTAATACACCAACAATGTCTAGTCCATTTGCATTTGACAAATTCAGAGAAAATACTCCATTATCTATCCTATTTTGGTGAGTTTTAAATGTACCTAATTCACTTTCTAACCTAACTTCTATCCTAACAGAAAACTGTCTTATGATGTCTTTCATATATATACAATTTACACCTCTTAGTGA
>LZPO01027708.1:0-12872 GCA_001675575.1 Neotoma lepida | reverse complement strand
CCTGCAAATTTCATATGGTCATTGTTTTTCTCTGCTTAGTAGTACTCCATTGTGTATATGTACCACATTTTCTTGATTCATTCTTCAGTTGCCGGGCATCTAGTTTGTTTCCAGGTTCTGGCTATTATGAATAATGCTGCTATGAACATAGTTGAGCATGTGCCCCTGTGGTATGATTGAGCATTCCTTGGGTATATGCCCAAGAGTGGTATAGCTGGGTCTTGAGGAAGATAGATTCCCAGTTTCCTAAGAAACCGCCATACTGAGATACCATCTTACACCTATCAGAATGGCTAAGATCAAAAACACTGAGGACAGCTTATGTTGGAGAGGATGTGGAACAAGGGAACACTCCTCCACTGTTGGTGGGAGTGCAACATTGTACAGCCACTTTGGAAATCAGTATAGCAATGTCTCTTACCTTCTTATCAAACATATATCTGTATATCTTAGCCACACTTTAAAAATAGGCATTGTTTTTTATTCTCCCATCACTTTTGTATTTAAGTTTAATCTTTTGATCAGACAGTAAAATATAGATAGAGTGATGTTGTTTGTTTTTTACTCTTTTTTGGGGGGGGGCGCCACCCATCTGCCAAATAAATCACACAAAGATGCTTATTATTACTTGTGAATGTCTGGCCTTAGCTTGGTTTAGTTTCTAGGCAGCTTTCCTTATCTTAAGTTATCCTGTCTACTACCTTTTGCCTCTGGGTTTTTCCTATTGTTTTACTTCTGTAAATCTTACTCTTACTCAGTGGCTTACTGGTTGTATAGCCAGGTGATTGGCCCCTGGAGTTGACCTCCTCTTGTGAATGCTAGATCTAAGCTCTCTCCCCAATTTTCTTTATATATATATATATACTCTCTGCCCGCCAACCCCACCTATCCTTTCTCCTGCCTTGCTATTGACCAGTTCTTTATTAGACCATCAGGTGTTTTACACAGGCACAGTAATACAGCTTCACAGAGTTAAACAAATGCAACATAAACAAAAGTAAAACACCTTAAAATAATTTACTACATTTTCCCCTTTTTGATTAAATAAAAATGAAAGGGTTTTAACTTAAACATAGTAAGTCTATATACAGTAATAATTATCAAGTAAAGATTGCATTGACTATAATCTGTCCATTTGTATTTATCATGTTCATAGAAAATAATGCATTATCTATGCTATTTTAGTTAATACAAAGTTTCACACCTAACTTATTTTCTCTCATAACAAAGAAAAACTGCAACTATTACTATTTAGTTTTCAACTCCATCAAAGACCCAGAATGATGTAATATTAGCTAACAACAGAGACATTTGGCTTCCTGGAAAGTCACCCAAAATTCTTTTGCAACATTGTGGCATCCATCTTTAGTCCACAGGCCTAGAGTATCCTGTAGACATTTTTATGGAGTAGTAATTTTAGACTGTCCTACCTTGTTTTGGCTTGTTTGGGTAAAGTTCATTAGTCACTTTCATCTGTATTCTGAAGAATGTCTGGCAGACTCTTAAGTGAAGCAGGAATTTTAAAGGATTGTCCTGCCTTGTTTTGGCAAAGTTCAACAGTTTTTGTTCCTGTGTGTCCTGCATGTGCAATCTGCATAGTACATTATCAGCAATGAAAGGCAAGAATAGTTTCATTGCTCAGTGGCTAACCTTGCCACAATGAAAGCAACTCCATAAGGAATTTTTTTCAATGCTCATCATCGTCTCTGAAGTAAATTCGTGCTGCCAGGAACAGATGTGTCTCATTGTCATGAAAAATCCTACATTAACAAAACATTTTAAACGCCATATTCTATATGTCTTTGAAAGTTTTGAAGACCATCTATCTATCTAAATATATCTATTTAGCCAAGAAAACATACNTAACATTTCTACAAATTTGATTGTTATGAATGATAACTACTGACTGATGTTTCTTGATTGTGCTATATAGTTCATAATAATAGCATTCAAAAACTAAAACTTTACCTTACACTTTAAATAAACTGCATACGTACAGTACCTTAATCAAGAATAGAAACACATATAAAATATGTGATAACAAAAACATCTTTAAATTTGCATTGATATACAAAAACCCTTTAGACAAGTGTAAAAACATATACAGTGTAACAAAATAACTTAAATTTATGTCAACATACAAAAATATTTTACATATATATAATGTAACAAAAATTATCTAAAATTTGTATCAATATACAAAAGTCCTTACAAATACAAAATATTTGAGATCAGTATTTTTCCCTTAATTTATAGAGGATACAACAATCTACCCAATTATTTAAGGTAGATTCAACAATCTACCCTTCCATCCTATATTTCTATATTACCCCTCTCTTTTTTTTCAAAGAGATCCCTGAATGTGATATCATTTGCATAATTTCCTCTCTTGCCAATACCAGTAACAATTCATGAACAACCCCAGTAATTGATGACAAGCATCCATAACCCACAAAATAACCAAATATCATTCTTCTTCCCAACTCTTAGGAATATGGGCATTACCCCTGAATTACTTCTTGTTCTCTGGGGATGATGATACCATGAAAAAATTGAAATGTTGGCTAAGTCCTGATGAAATATTGTGATCCTTGTAGAAACATTGTTGTGGGGACCCAACATCCTTTTGAAGACTTCCAAGATCACTCTTAAGAAAATTTATTGGCAGGGCAGTAGTAGTGTATGCCTTTAATTCCAGAACTTGGGAGGCAGAGGCAGGTGGATCTCTGTGAGTTTGAGGACAGCCTGGTCTACAGAGTAAGTTTCAGGATAGGCTCCAAAGCTACACAGACAAACCCTGTTTCAAAAAAAGCAACAAAAAAAAATTATTGTTCATTGTGGAAATCTTAAACATTATTAACATCAAAATGGAAAGTTTAAATTTTAAGATAGTAATATATCTAAAGAAAATATTTTAAAAGTCAAAATAAATTTTAGAGGAAAGAAATTTATGACAACAGTACTCTCTAGATTTTGGTTTTCTTCTGACCCATACCAGGTGGCTCTTCTGATATGAGACAGAGACTCTGAATTTTCTTTTAACAACATACTTGAGTTTAGAGAAGAAGAGAACCACACTTCAACTCCAAAGTCAGATTTGGTTTGTAATTGAGTCGGGACAACAATTATTTTGAGAGCTGAAGAGATTTGACCCTATAGAAAATAATTATACCATCATATCAGATTATTTCTNTCCTTGGTAATTTTTTCCAGACACTTCTCCCTTCTTCTTTAGATGTCTATCTGTTCAAATGTCCTTGAAGTCTTCAATATGGATATTTTTTTTTTATTTTTTTGTAAAGACAATAATAAAACCCTGCCCTGATCCTACTTTGTTGAGTTTTTCCTTTGATATGTTAAACTGCCTCCTGGGTTGTTGAACTATCATTTCTCCTGATCAAGAGGACTCTCCTGTTCAAATCAAATCTTTATTAATTTTGATGGTATTCATAGCTTTCAGCTCCTGTGGAAACAAAAGCAAAAAACCTTCCCCAGCATAGCATGTATGTTGGTTTCTCTTCTGAGATCAACACATCTTTAAAGGACAGAGGATGTTTTAATTCAGTAGTTTTTCTACTGTCCAATGTCTCTCTGCAGCTGTCATTCCTTTCTCATTAGCATTTAGAAAATTTAAAGTTAACATGGCATTATGCAATCTATCTCTGGGGGTCTTTGTTACTCCCTTCTGTTTATTAATCATTTCTTTTAAAGTTTGATTAGACCTTTTTATAACTGCTTGTCCTCTAGGGTTGTTTGGTATACCTGTAATATGCTTTATGTTATAATATGTAAAAAAAACTGTTTCATTTTACTGAACACATATGCTGGAGCATTGTCAGTCTTTATTTGTACAGGTATTCCCACAATAGCCATGACTTCTAATAGATGTGTGACTATAGAATCAGTTTTTTCAGAACTCAAAGCAGTAGTCCATTGAAATGCTGAAAATGTGTCTATGGCATGATGTATGCATTTAAATTTTCCAAATTCTGCAATATGAAAAGTATTTATTTGCCAAAAATGCCATTTCTTTGAGTACGCTTTGGGTTACTTCCCGTTAATCTCTGTTTTCCATAGCTACAATAAATCACATCCCTACAAAATCATTGTTATATTGGCCACCTATGGTTTCAATTTTCCTATCTGTCCTCTGGCCCTATACATTATACCCATCTTGTACTTTTCTTCATTTGAGACAAACTAAAAATCCCTAAAAGCTGAACATTTACTTCCTAAAGAAGGCACCTTGGATGCCATGATTTCGGTACAATTATTGTTATGTCTGCACCTGTGTCTACCGAAACCTCAAGTTCTATGCTATTTATTCATATTTTTAACTTTGGCCTTTGATCATTTATAGAAGTTTTTCAAAATATTTGCTTTATGGTTTCTCCTGAAATTTTTGTTTTATTTTCTAAAGCTATTCTGCCATCCAGGACCATATATTTTGTAACAATAGGTATTATATCATTTAATCGGTTTGTGGAGGGTATTTCCCAATGTTGGCCGGGAATGATGGAACTACATTTGACATTGGGCCATACAAGAGGCCCTGTGGGTCATTTCCTGATGGCAAAGTGTTATCTTGCTTGTTCCTTGTTGATCTACACTCGTTAGTCCAATGCTGTATTTTGCCACACCTTCTGCATACTGCAAAAGGCTGAGGACTTCTGTTGTATTATTTCTATAATAAACATTGTTGAGCCTTGTAAAGCCTGGGCGTGAGGCCCAGTATAACTTCCTGAGCCTAACTCGAGCTTTGTGACCTGTCTCTGGACTATGACTCCTGCTTAGGAGTGACTCAGCACAGCCCAACCCCCAAGAGTGCCTCCACCTAGCTACTGCTATTGTGGAAAAATATCATTGGCCCTCAACCCTTACCTCATCTCACATCACCCCAAGATCCCTTCCCCTTCACCCTACCCTATATAAACCCATGCCTGATGCAATAAAATGAGTTCCTGCTTTGACAGACTCCCGGGTCACTGTGGTTCTTCCTGGGGATATGGTGGGTGGGAAATGCTGAGCCATTGACACTCATCATCCTGCTTAGCCCCAGGGAGAGACCAGCTGGACTGGCTCTGCCTTTGCCCATGCCTGCTGGCGATACCTGCAAAACATTATTTCTAGGAGCAATTTTCCTACACTCCCTTTCTAGATGACCTTGTCTGCAACAATTAAAACATTGAATATTTTGATTTTTCTTCATAATTTTAGAAGGCAATGCTCCTATCCAAGTATCATTACTAGAAGTATGGGGCCAAGTCTGATTCATTCTTCTATGTGTGCTCATCTTGCCCTTAAAGGCCTAATCACCCTTTTACATTCCACATTAGTATTTTCAAAAGCCAAAGATTCTATTAATATTTGTCAAGTGTCTGGATCAGACACCATTCCATTTACAGCTGATGTTAATCTGTTCAAGAAATCAGTGAAATCTTCCTTTGGGCCTTGCATGATTTTAGTAAATGATTCAATCCTCTTTCCTGATTATTCAACCCTGTCCCAAGCATTCAAAGCTGTTATATGACATAGAATCAGGGTGTTATCATCCAACATACACTCTCTATGCAAATCAGCATACTGACTGACCCTCACCAAGAATTTGTTCTTGGGAAATATCATGACCTCTAGTCCTACCTCATTGTTCCAGGGCCCTGGCTTCCTCTCTCCACCAAGTTCTTTATTGTAACTGAGGACCAGCTACTAATACTGCTGAAAGTAGATCCTTCCAGTCTTGTAGAAAAAAATCTATTCTCATTTGCCCATGAATCTAACATCTGTCTTATAAAGGGTGAATGCATACCATATGAAACTACTGCTTCCTTAACTCTCTTTAAGTCTAACATGTCTACAGGATTCCAATTAACTTCTGCATAGCCTTGGGGATGCATATGATCTGGTGATTGTTGTTGAACAGTAACTAGATATATTAAAATTGGTGTACTAATAATGTTAGGCCATTTCTCTCCAGTTTCACATTGCAATGGAATGGCAAATTCTGCTCTAAATTCTTCTGTCTGTGTCTGAGCATATTTTTTTTTTTTTTTTTTCATTAGTATATCTTTCCAAGGCCTGTATCCTCTTAATAAGCTTGTTATATTTAGCACAAAAAATCACCGAGGATATTATTGGTAAGATATTAATTACCATACTGATAATAAGTATTTTCAGTATTATATCAGTGTAAGTTAAATCATCAATCTTCCCATATACTGCTTCTAACTTCAAACCTTCTAAGACAGCAGTATAGAGAGCCCTAGCACCCTGCATTGTTAAGTTTCCCATTCTTAACAAAGAAACAAATTTTATTTCAATATTATTTAACTCTTTCCTACTCTCCTAAAGGATTTCTCAAATCTCTTACCAAGTCTGGTGACTTCTTTGGGCAAGCAGAAGGTGACTACTAGTGTGGAGAAGTTCAGATAGCAGATGTAGCAGAGTCAGATGGCAGAGAACCACAGATAGTAAATGCAGCAGAGCCAGCTGGAATATCACTTGTTGGTGCGGCAATTGTTTTCCATTTTTTAAATGGATGCTGCCTTTTAAACCACAGTTATCTGAATCAGCAACTGCAACTCTGCCACTACCAGTAGTGGTTAGGCTGTAAGGGCTGTAACTGGAGAGAAATCTGTTCCCTCTGGCTCCAACTCTAGCAAAGCTACAAAGGGAACTTAACTAAACATCTCTCCCTTTAAAGAACTCGAGTTTTTATTTTTTTTTTCTGCAGTTGTTTGTTTGTTTTTTTGGTTTTTCTAGAAAGCGTTTCTTTGTGTAGCTTTGGAGCCTGTCCTGGAACTCGCTCTGTAGACCAGGCTAGCCTAGAAATCAGGATTCAAAGGATAAGGTGGAACTCTGCTCTTCAGAGGCTGAATAGCAAGTAGATCACCTCCTTTCCTTTCTCTTGTACTCAAAAAAGCCCTCATGCTTCTCCTTGCCCTTCCTGATAAACCTTTTCTCACCTAGCTCCTCCCTACCACTTCTTGTCAGCTAGTTGCTGATTCAGCCTCCTGACTAAAAGTGAATTTTATTTAATCAAACACATCTTTAAATAAATGTTCCAGAGCATAAATAGAAGTAACACACCTTGAAATAATATTCTACAACAATGGAGAAGTTTTCATTCTGATAATTATTCTTTTTTCTTTTTTATTAAGAAAATTTTATTCATTTTACATATCAGTCACAAATCCCTCTCTTCCCTCCTCCTGCCCCTCCAGCCTTCCCCCCTCCAACCCACTCCAATTCCCTCCTACAAGAAGGTAAGGCCTTCCATGAGAGATATTTCTACTGTCTTCACAATATATTTACCTTGTCCATTCTTTAGCCTAAAGTGGGAAGTAAGTTGTAGGAAAACATTCAGAGATCATGAGTATGTATTGAAAAATTCCATGTACCAACTACGAGATAGATGAGAGTTGGTAAGGCTTGGAATATTTTTTTCTGAAATGAAAAATGTGAGATGTTCATACTGTATTCAGAACCAACTTAATTTTTCCAGTGTGCAGCCCAGAATTGGTCATCAGACACAATCTGAAGCTGAGTGTTTAGTAAGCTGTAAATTATAATGTTACTATGGATAAATTTGCCTCAACATTGAACCAATAAATGGAGGCAAATTACCTACAAACCTGTCCCATCTTTATGGAAGAAAAATAAAACACTAATCCACTATTTATGTATCTCATGGCAAAACACATTAGCTTGACACTGTCAAACTGAGGAAATAAAAATAAATGATCATATAATAAATCAAATGGGATTGGAAAAATTGCCTACTCGGTAAGATATTTTATTGCACAAATCTTGATGATTCTCCTTTGGATGCAACTTTCATATAACAGGCCAAAAACAGTCTCCTGAACATGTAACACTAGCATTGTAGAGAACAAGACAGAAGCCCTACTGGAATTTGTTGACTGCTGGGTTCAGTGAGATATTCTATCTCAAAGAACAAGTCGGTGATTGATAGAGCAGGTACCGAACACCCTTCTTTCCCCTACAATGTGCACTATTGTAGGGGAACTATAACTGCACATGCATACAAACACACACAAAATCAATCAATCAGTAAATAAATAAACCACATATATACATTCACACACATAATATATAAAACCCACACACCCATAGAAGCAAATACATACACCAATACTCATTAACATACACCCAGTCACCACACCCCCAAACCACAACCACACACACACACATATGTATATATATATGTGTGTGTGTGTATGTATATATATAACAATTTATATATACATGTGTATATAACAATATATATGTGTATATATATGCATATATGTTGTGCTACATTTGTTTATGCTGTATTTTTAACTAGGCAAAAATGTGTCATTTATTTATGCTACTTTTTTTAATTATGTAGATATGTTTTGCTGTTTCACCATGCTAGACTAAGGCACCTGATTGGTCTAATAAAAAGCTGAATGGCCTATATGCAGAAAGTAGTAGGAGAAGAGAAAGGAAGAAAGAAGTGAATGAAAGGAGAGAATCATGAAGAAAGAGGAGACTCACTCATTCTTACAGTCAGGCATCTCATAAATATACTAAGTTAACAATTATAATATATATGCAGAGAACCTGGTGCAGGCCCATGTAGATCCTGTGCTTGATGCTTCAGTCTCTGTGAACTCATGTGCCTTGCTTACTTGATTCAGAGGGTCATGTCCTCCTGGTATCCTCCATCTCCTCTGGCTCTTAAAGTCTTTCTGCTTCCTCTTCCATGGGATTATCTGAGTTTTGAGAGGAGGAATTTGATGGAAACTTCCCATTTAGACTCTCTCTGCATAATGTCTGGCTGTGAGTCTCTGCATCTGTGGACCAGGTCCAACTTTGATATCATAGTTCTGGCTTCATCCTTTTATAATTTATTTTGTAATGTTTGCTTGTTATCTCTTGGAAGTCTGTTCTTTTCTAATGAAAGACAGAAAATGAGTGAATCTGGAGGAAAGCAAGAATGGGGAGGAACAGGGAGGAGTAGAGGGAGGGAAAACTTGTTGTGGAGTAGTAATTTAAGATGTGTTACATTCATTTATGCTGTGGAGTATTTGTTTAATGATGGAAAGACATATTATATTTAATTAAATAAAATTAACCTGGGGTCAGGAGGCTGAGCCATCACCTAGCTGACAGGAAGTGGTAGGGAGGAACCATGTGTAGTTAAGGTCCTTAGGTACAGATTGAGCAGATGGACACATTGTTTTTTTGGGAGACACAAGCTAGGAGAGAAGGTTATCTACTTGCTATTCAGACTCTCCGAGTGAGCAGAATTTCACCTCAACTTTTGAATCTGGAGTTCTGTAGAGGGATAGAGATATAGAGAAAATTCCCTTTAGTGCACATGATCGAGCCAATGCCATAAGGAACAGAATTCTTGCCTAGCTAAAGCCAGTGTGGCCTAACTGCTACCGGTAGCTGATGAGTTGTGATTGCCAATTAGGACAGCAGTTTCACAAGGGGCAGCTACTGAATTTAATGAAAAACAACAAAAAATTATAATCAGGATATATTGTATGAGAAAGAACCTATTTTCAATATGTTTTAAAAAGGAAATTACCTATCTATAAGGATTCTATTAGAACTTGATGCTTTAGGGAATTTTGCTTTCACATCACAAGAGAAGGGCCTGAAAATATTGTTAAATGTTTTACTTTTCTCAGAGATGTGCTTCTAATTCTTACATTGCATTTATTTTAATATTTCTTCCTACAGACACATTGCTTATGTGTGTATCTAGGAGCAATAGTCGACATCAGACATATGGCTACATATGGTCATAGTAGCAGATTCAATGATAGACCTCACAAAGTAATGACTCTAGAAAGTCTAATTATCCCCATTGCTCACACCCTTATTTAGAACAGAGAATTTTAACATGCCTTGATCCTAACTAATTTGCCAACTGTTAAAGTGACAGTCATCTAAGTTTTTATTATAACAAAACTGGTTTTGAAATTTTTTTTTAAACTATTGTTGATTCAGTACTCCTCAGGCAAAGATTGTGTGAAAACTTTAAATGTATCCACAATTCAGGTTTCTGGAGGCCACCATGATGTGAGCCAGTAATACAGAATGATGGTAAAAAATTATTATGGTGACAGGGAGGGACTGAGAAGAAAAGTTTTAGGCATGGGCAGGGACTTGGGCTTTAAATTCCTATCTGCTCCAAAATGGGGAAAACCCTAAGTTTATTATTAATAGTTAAGAAGTGAATAAAATGGGGATNAATTGAAACGAGCAAATATTAAAACCTGTCCACAATTAAATATAACCAAAATGGAGTCATCCTCATTATTATATACTCTTCTCTCATTTAAAAGAAGATAGCAGATATACTCATATTGTATACTCTTAATTATATGGCTATGCCTGACGAGAAAGAAGTAACATAAATTCAGAGATGGATGTTCAGGCAAAAAAGAAGCATAATTTACCATTCCATATCATTAGGCCTACAGTTCTTTGTGAAGATGCGTGGACACTGACTTCTTGCAACAGGCCTTACCAGAAAACAACAGTTCCTTCTACATACATATATGTTGTTTTCTAGCTATCTAAAAATAAAATCATGATAAGAATTTGAGGTTGGTGAGACAAAGTCCACAACATTATAATTGACTTTTTTCCTACGTATCCTGCTGGAGCAGTACAATCAATATAGTGTGTTTTGCAGAAGCTTCAAATCTCCTCACCGTCATCATAGAAGTGAAAGCCTGGAGCTGGTCACCCAGTTGGTTCTTATGCCCATGCTTTTCAGCAGCACAACAAAAAGACATTGAATTTAATGGCTCTCTGAGTATCCAAAAAAATTTATCACAATATTTCCTGAAATTCATAGTGTGTAACTTAGAAAATTCTTGTTCACATGTTCTTGCTTATCAGTTTTCAGGATTTCTTTTGTTTCTATCTTTTACTAAATCAATCTATCTCCTGTGAATAAAAGTTCTCTTGCTGCTTTATCAATAATACTTTTATTTTTCATTATTTCATGTTCTCTGCTCTAATGTGAATAAAATTTAAAAATGCTCTACCTGTTCATGTAGCATCTTTTGAACTTTTGAGGTGACTATATTAATTTCCTCCCTCTGCCTCTCTCTCTCTCTCTCTCACACACACACACAGACACACACACATATACACACTTACACATGGTAGGAAGACTTTTGTTCATTGGGTTAGGTAAAGAAATTTATTTTTTTAACTTTCCCCTGTTATATCTTTCTTATTTCTATATATTTCTTAATACCTAACATTATAAATTTGCATCCATATATTTATATACATTCAAAACTATATAGTACTGTTTGAGTGCAATTTTTCATATTTTGCACTTTTGATTGACAGATTTAATTGCCAAAATGAAAATAGAGATTGTTTTAAAATGATTGGAATCATCAGACAATTAACAAGTTTTGTTGACCNATCTCACTTTTTATGTTTTTAGAGAACTTCATGAATGCACAACATTTTGGCTGTGATGAAACACTTTTGCCCTCCATTTATGTATTACACATATTTCTATGTCACAACATAAGATACAGGGATTCATTTAAAATAATATCTGACAGTAAGTGTATGTTGCACTAGAATATAAGTTTTTCTTAAGGATACTCAATTTTAGTGTTGTGATCACCATATATGCCAGCTAAAATGTTGAACCCAGTACTCTTAACCTCTCTTGAGTGTGTAAACATGCCACACACCTGTCTAAAGAGACACTGGTTCCTATGCTGACACCAACCAGTTAAATACCCAACTCCTAACTACTGTGCCTCAGAGCCATCCTAGCAATTTTAAAATCAATTTGCTATTTGACAGAGAGCCATTGCAGTTCCCAGAGGAAAGCAGTGACATGTGGAGGCCACTTAGTATGAATAAAATTTTGACAGCAGGATTTTGCTGAAGTTGGAAGTTTCATGCATTTTTTTTTCTAAAAGGCCATTTTTTAAAAAAAGCTTGATACTGCTTCTCACCTGGGGGTTAAGGCAAAAAAAATTCTAATGTCTTAATCTAAACAGGAGAGCATGTGGTGGTTGGTTTCATTATTTTAAGAGAATGTTAGTATTAAATTCTTGTCAGATTCCTGAAATTATGACACAAAGTAAAGGCTTAGTCCAAATTTGCTGTCAAAAGTTTGGCATGAATCCTGTGACCACTCCTATTAATTTTAGTACAGAAAGGAGGATTCAGGAAATAGACTCGACCAAGCATGGATTTTAATTCCTCTTTTCTGTCATCATGGTCCTCATTCTTTAATATGTGCTGAAAGATAACACTAAATCAATGTGTTTCATTCTACATATTCTATAAATCCTGGTACATCATATATATACCTAAATCACCAGCTATATANTTCATATGTAATGCTACCAGTGATATCAATATTCCCAAATTCAAGAGATAACCTTATCTGTACATATATTTTTTAGTAATTCTAGTGCTTAGGACATAGCCTATATTCAATGAATATTTGACATGCTTTAACAGTAAATGCTTTTTTTATGCCATTATTTTCTGCTACTTTTATTCTAAATTTTCCAAAGCACTTCAGTATGCTATTGTATTCAGTGAGCAGTTTGAACATAAATTACCAGTTTTTTCTTCAGGCCAATCAAATGTGTTAAGGAGTAGACTGTTCAAAGAAAATGTGTATATATATCTAAAAATAAATATCTTAAACCACTCGTATTGGAACCTTAGCTAAATACCCACCACAAATGAAGTCATCTAACTTAGATTAGACCTACAACTATCATTTTACTAACATATCACAATCCCCAAATACATTATAAAATTTTTCCTTTAAACCTAATGTTAGGTATAGTCCTAACTCCTCGGCAAATAAACTT